>BDUI01006762.1:28768-50401 GCA_002335545.1 Apodemus speciosus
CTGGGCTCCTCTGTTGGTTTTCTATGGTGACCTGGTCAGTCCAACAGCTGCAAGATGGTGGCAGGTGTTGGGGCTCTGTCTAACCATGAGATTCCCTACAGGAGTAGAGCTTCCTTGGTTGGACTGCTGGAGCCTAGRTGGTGGTGCTCTCAGTCCACAGGGCTCTGTCTGGTTAGCTCTCTGAGTTACCCCGAGGCAAGGTGGCTGCTTCTGCTGTATACCAGGCACGACACACACAGACGTAGGTCTTGGCCTCTGTCCCTCTACTTGGTCCCTGTTGTTAGTAGTCTGTGGTGCCCTGAGGCAAGGTGGCTGTCCTGCCTGGGTTCCGGGCACAGGCTGCACAGATCTCCGGGCGAGTTGGCAGCCGAGCAGGTGAGCTCAGTGACCACCCACTGCTTTGACCTGATGCAAGGTGGCTGCCGGGCTACCGTCCTGGGCCCAGAGTGCACAGATCCCTGAGCGAGTTGGTGTCTGTGCGGGTAGGCGACCACCTGCAGCTCTGACCTGAGGCAAGATGGTGGCCTCTGCTGCATGCCAGACAGGCTGGCCCCTTGAGATCGCCACCGAGCTCCCTTGGCTCTGGGTGCAGGCAAGAGCCCGACAGGGCAGTTGCTGTCGGTCTTGGCCTCTGTCCCTGTACCTGGTCTCTGCTGTTAGTAGACTGTGGTGCTCTGAGGCAAGGTGGCTGTCCTGCCTGGAATCCGGGCACAGGCTGCACAGATCTCCGGGAGAGTTGGCAGTCGAGCAGGTGAGCTTAGTGACCATCCGCCATTCTGACCTGATGCAAGGTGGCTGCCTGGGCTACGGTCCAGGGCCCAGAGTGCACAGACCCCCGAGTGAGTTGGTGTCAGCGCGGGTAGGCAACCGCCTGCAGCTCTGTGCTGTTAGTAGACTGTGGTGCCCTGAGTCAAGATGGCTGTCCTGCCTGGGATCCGGGCACAGGCTGCACAGATCTCCAGGAGAGTTGGCAGCCGAGCAGGTTAGCTCAGTGACCACCCACCGTTCTGACCCATAGAATTCTATCTGATTTTAAATTAGGTAAGATATTTCTTAAATGCTGTACTTTTGGCCAACTCTATGAAGAAGTCTCACAATCATTAAACATTAGAAAAAACTCAGATTGAAACCACAATAAGATACCACCTCACTAATTGACATTGACTATTAACTAAAAGAAAGAAAAAAAGTGTCATCGAATGCCAACAGGACTTTGATGAACGAAACAGCCAAAAGGTAAATTATTAAAACCACTATGGAAAACTCTGTGGAAGTGGTTCAAAGTGGAAATAGAAATGCCATAAAATCTAACCATATCACTAGTAGGTACATATCTAAAGGAAATGATGAAACTCACATATAAAATGTGCACATGATTTTTATTACAATGCTACTAACAATTACCCAGACAGAGAATAATTGTGTCTATCAACAAACAAATGAGAAAATATTGTTTGTACACAATATAATAGTAGTCGGCTATGGAAAACATTAAATCCTTCCATTCATGACAACTTGTGTAGAGCCAAATAATAATCAATATATCCTAAAAAATTAATTAAAAATTTAATTTAATTACAAGTAAAAAAAATCTTGTGATAAAGGGATTTCATGGAGAAAGACACACATGTGCACATGCAAAATAGTTTTTCTGGGATAAGACACATTTATGGAAAAATAACCAAATGCTGCTGAAATCATGTTAATTTTGCCTCTTCAGGTGTACATAAGCCTTTGAGGTTTTAATTCTTTGGGGACCTGGCTCTGAGTTATTGTTTGCTTCCAGAATAAGTTTTCTGATTGTATATAGTATGTGAATCAGGGATGGTTTCTTCATGTCCTTGATGGGAAGTTATTTTCTTAACTAACTGCCTAGAATTTCTCAAGAGAGGGTTATTACCCTGTACATGTTTAATCATTATTTCTTTCAGAAAATGCTCATAGCTCTTGAACCTGTTAAAGGTGATACAGAAAGAAGTGAGCACATTACAGTTTGGCCTATGGTATGTGTTTGAAATATGGAAGAGAAACATCAGGATACATCTGAACTTTGAAACGCCCCATTGTGGATTCTCTGAAGCAATCAGGCTTAGGTATTTTGTTCATATTGTTGTAAGACTAAATCATGGCATGTGTCGAGTTTTATGAATCATTGAAAAATATTTTGAAAAATTATACAAGATATCTTGAATACAAATGTTGTGTATTGAAAATTTCTAGGAGATTTTAAGTGTCTCATATCTTTCCTTCATAAACGACAACAAAACATGGTTAGGTACATTTGGGATGCTATATAATAATTAAACAGAACCAATCATTCTATAATTTATTTATGCCTTAAAACACCACCTTGTAAATGAGAATGTAAAACTTTCATTACCATTTACAATACAAATTCTCTATTGTAGTAATTGTATTAAAAATGTTCTAGAGGAAAGCTAAGGCCACATTAGACATGATGGATGTAAAGATTTTCACTCCACAGAAGATTCAAAGAAACATATTTAAATGAACACATAAATAAAACTTAAATAGATAACTAGTGATTGGCAACAAAATATAAGAGGAGGATACTATATTATCTTTTATGCTCATAAAATGCGTAGCTGTAAATGGTTGACTAAAACATTCTGCAACATACAATGATTCTAATGAAAATTGGGATTAGTCTGTCACTGTACTATACATTTTACATGTTGCCTTGATTCTATAAGAAAATCATAAATAGTTTATGTCACTATTAAGTTTTTAAAATTAGTAAATCGTGGGTTATATGTTGCTACATTTTTATTTATTCAAGGAGGGATATAATTGATTCTCATAAATAATTTTAAGGTAAATCATCTTATGTAGTCATATTGTTCTATAAATCTGAAATGGCTTAGACTTTCTTAACTGAATCATTTATAAATATTTTCTTAAATACTTGTAATTTACAGTTATTATTTTATATATGTTATCACTACAGTTTATTTATCAGGAATGATTAGAGTTTATATAAAATATGAAATAATTATATTATTTTGACTCAGTAAATCTTAATTTCTACTACAATATTGAGTGTCAGATGTCTTAATCTCAGATGATGAAACTCTCATGTTTATCATATTCTTTTGTTGAAGTTATACATCTTCCCTTTCATTTCTTCTCTATTTCRCATCTAAGATTATTGATTTTTCATGTCCACTTTTAAATGATATCTATCCCATGGCATGCATACATGTGTGTATRTATATACATATATACACATATATATTTTTTCTTTTTAAAGAAAGACCTTTATGAATGTGAACAACTTCATCTCAAAACACATTTCAAATCCAATTGTATAATTAATGTGATGGAATTCAGATCATATGCCTAGATAGTTCTTAGAGTTACAGAATCTAAGCATACAAAGGCTAAGTTGCTAAAAACTTATACAGAGTATTTGTAGAATGGCCCAGAAACAGAATTTAGAAATACTGCCAAGTACAAGAATATTGCCCTATTATCCTATTACAAACCTGCCTAAGGTAACTTGTCACTGAATTAAGACATCATTTGTAATTATTGTGGTAGTTTGTAATAAAAGAACACACTTTGTCTCAAAACAGAACCGAACTGGCAATGGAAGAAAAGAATGAGACCACAGTGAGCGAGTTTTTATTTCTGGGTCTCACGAATCATCTCTATCAGAAGATTGTACTTTTCATCATGCTCCTCTTTGTTTATCTTGTTACACTGGGGGGCAACTTGGGTATGGTCACTCTAATATGGGTGGACTCCAGACTGTATACACCTATGTACTTTTTTCTTAGTCATTTGTCTTTTGTAGATATGTGTTCCTCTTCTTCCATAGCTCCTAGGATGCTGTATGACATATTTACAGAGAAAAAAGCCATCTCTTTTGTGGGTTGTGCTGTACAGTTATGGTTTGCTGGTCTTTTTGTGGGAACCGAATGTTTCCTCCTTGCAGCCATGGCATATGATCGGTATATAGCCATCTGTAAGCCCTTACTGTATACTCTAATCATGTCCAAGAGGGTCTGTGCACAGTTTGTTATAGGACCTTATCTTTTGGCTGCTATAAATATCACAACTCATACAACCTTAACCTTTTGCTTACCATTCTGTGGCCCCAATACCATCAACCATTTCTTCTGTGATATTTCCCCAATGCTTTCCTTAGCATGTGCTGACTCCTCTGTCAACAAGATAGTGCTTTTTGTCTTGGATGGAACAATAGGAGTGCTTAGTGGTCTGATCATCATAGTTTCCTACATCTGTATTTTGATGGCCATCTTGAAGATTCAGACCACTGATGGGAGGATGAAAGCCTTCTCTACTTGTTCCTCACACTTGGCAGGTGTTTCCATCCTATATGGAACTTTGTTCTTCATCTATGTTCGACCTAGTACAGATTCTTCACTGAATACCAATAAAGTTATTTCTCTATTTTATACTGTCATGATTCCCATGCTGAACCCCCTTATCTATAGCTTGAGGAACAAGGAAGTGAAAGACGCATTCAGAAGAAAAGTACAAGGGAAACATTTTCCAAGAGATTGGTAAGGCCAAGCTCTATTATTCTATGCCTTAAGTGTCAGTGCCAAATATATACTTTAAAAAGACATACAGAAGTTCTTCCAATTAATAGATTTGAAGAAAATGAAGAATTTCCAGTACTGTCTATCTGAGTCTTTCTGACACAATCAATATTACAAAAATTATATGAAGGTGGGCTGTGAATATATATATATATATATATATATATATATATGTACAAATAACATACTTATTTGATAACATACTTATATACTAACAAAAACACACTTGAAACAAAAGGTAAATATCTACATAATGTTAACTGTGTCCGAACTTTTAAATTAGAYATAAAGACTAAAACTTTCATGAACCTAAAGCAACAGGAAACTGATTTGAAACAAATAATATAGGTCTTTAATATTCTCAACTTAAAATTTCAGCATTTTCCTACTTATCTATCTATTTATCTATCTATCATCTATCTATCTATCTATCTATCTATCTATCTATCTATCTATCTATCTATCTATCTATGTGGGCATGTATGTGCTTTGCTCATGTGTAGAGTTCAGAGTTGTTTTTCACCTTCCAAAATGTATGTTCTAGGGATTTAACTCAAGTCTTCATGTTGGTGGGAGATGTATTTATCTATGGAGCTGCTTTCCTCATTCAATTAGTGACTTAGTGACTGTTTTAATATTTGTTTTATGGTTATTAGAAGAAGAATGTTAAAATTGTCAACTCCAGTTGTGGGACTGTTTACATTTTCTGCCTCATCAGTTCTTCAGCTTCCCATTATTTTGAAGTTTTGTGTTTAGATGATTGATTTTAGAATTATTAAGTGTTCTTTATAATTTGGTCCATTTGTTATCATATGTTTGTCTCCTCTATCCTTGGACAGTATATTTACTCTAGTACTTACTTGGTTTGATTTTAATATAGCTTCATGGAGACATTTCATTTTAGAAATGGGTGTTCATAGTAGTTATAAATAAGCTCCCAATGAAATACTGGGTGAGATAAAAGAATTATATACCCTCTCTTTCTAATGGGGATGAACTAACATAGTACAACCCATGTCATCTGGTTCCACACAGTCTTCTCTCTCATGGATCCTTCTGTCATGAGCAGTTTCTATTTTCCAGCTCTGAACTTACCTCATACTTCTTATCTTTACTTTTACCTCCAGTTCAGCTAAATTTCACTGGTCTTTTGTTTTCTAGATGATTCTCTGCTTGGAAGTATTCTCACCCACTTAGCCTTTGTGATGTGACATTCTTTAGGAATCAAATGATTGCTGTTGTTTATTTATTTTTATTTAAAACATTCCACCTGGAAGTAAGCAAATGATGCTTGGCACTGATCTTCTCTTCAGTTCTTATCTAGATGATCTTATGAACATAAGTACAGCAGGAAGAGTTGTGTTGCCCTGTGTTGGACACTCTGAGTTTATGCCACAGTGAGCATCCTGCCACCTAAGTGAGCAACAGATCACTAGAAGAAAGATCAGACAATATGAGAATCACATTGAAAGTGACAAAGTGTAAATTGTGTCAATGTTCTTGAAGAGAGAAAATTACTTTAGGCAAGGCAAATTACCGTTTATTACATTAGTCTCTGCTGATAGAATATAGGATTTACTTAAGAACTCATATTCTAAGAGTATGGGTGGAAGGAAGGATATTAAAGGATCTGTGGGAGGAAGATAGGATTTGAAAGTAGAGAGGGCACTATTATAGATGTGTAAGAGGAAAACAGGGAAGACATTAAAAAGGTAATAGAGGAGATGAAGATGCGTATACATCATATTCACAAGTAAGCACATTTTGAGGATAGCTATTGGTCTGTAATATATTTGTACAGGCTGATTTAAAAATTCAAGGTGAACTCTGGTTGGTGGTTTAGTTCCTGGGAGTCTCGGAGGTCTGGTTAGTTGATATTGTTGTTCTTCCCATGGGGTTGCAATCCCCTCATCTCCTTCTGTCCTTTCCCCAACTCTTCTATTGAGGTCCCCCGGTCTCAGTCTGATGGTTGGCTGAGAGTATCTGGATCTGTATTGGTCAGGTGCTGGAAGAATCTTTCAGGGGAAAGCTATACCAGGCTCCTGTCAGCTAGTGGTTCTTGGCATCAGCAATAGTGTCTGGGTTTGGTGTGTGTCCCTAGGTGGGGCAGTCTTTGGGTGGCCTTTCCTTCAGGCTCTGCTCTATTTTTGTCCCTGTATTTCCTTTAGATAAGAACAGTTCTGGTATACATAGAGAGACCCATAGCTCCAGTTACATATGTACCAGAGGAGTGCCTTATCGAGCATCAGTAGTAAGGGAGGCCTGTGGTCCTGTTCAGGCTTGATATCCCAGCATAAGGGGATGCTAAAGCTATGAAGTGGGAATGGGTGGGTAGGTGGGGAAGCACCCTCACAGATGCAAAGGGGAGTGGAGATGGGATGGTGGTTTTGTTGAGTGGAAACTGGGAAGGGGACAACATTTGAAATATAAATAAATAAAATAAACAAAAAATTCAAGGTGAAAAATAATTAGGTGTGTTAGCAAGTAACACACACACAACACAGAGTTTCATTAAGAATAAAACATTGTTAGAAAGTAATATTTGGCCCTGATGCCGTTAAAATCATGTTAATTTTGTCCCTTTAGGTATGAGCTCCTGAGGCTAAGCTCTTTAGGGACCTGGCTTTGAGTTACATGTAGCTCCAGATGAGATTCTTTATTTTGTGCAGTAAGTGCATGAACATTCATCCAGGAATTCTTTCTTTATGATCAGCCCCATCACCATGGGCAGATCATTTTCTTCACCAAGTACGTGGAAAGTCATGCTTTTCAGAAAGGCTGTCACCATGTAGGGGGATGAATCTACCTTCCTTATAAAAAGAAAATGATTATTGCCTTTGAAGTGGTAAAAGAAGTTGCAGAAAGGATATTCCTAAAGAAGTGAGTGCATTCCAGGTTTACCTATATGAAACTTATGAAACATGGATGAAAAAGACCAGCATCAGTCTGAACATTAGAAACACAAAGTCCCATGAGACTGAAAAACTGGTTCATGCATTTTCTTCTGAAGGATATTGCCTGATTTTAAATAATTTAGAGTCATTTTCATAGCAATGTTTTACTAAAATATTTTATGTGTTCTTGCATTTTCCTGCATACACACACACACACACACACACACACACACACACACATATATATAATGAAAAACAYGTGAGAAGACTAATGCATGATAATTGATTAATGTAACTTTCCATAATACATACATAGTTAWAAATAATACATATATTATATATTTATATATATTAAATATATATTTATATATATTTAAAAACAATACATTGCATATTAAAATTTGTATAGTTTTGTCAGTTTTAAATGAATAATTTTGCAATATATATCATACAAAAGGCATTCTAGATCCTAACATAAAGGCCAAACATAAAGATTCCACGATATATTTTGTGGAAAGTTCAGAATTACTTGCAATAAATAACTAAAACCAAATCAATCAAGTGAATAGTTATTGCTCCAAACCTAGCTGCTGCATATACTTGCCTTTGCTCCACACAGTCATTTGAATTGGCATACTTGGATGATCATGAACAAAAACATTGCTGCAATGGGTAATAGTTCCCTTCCCCTAAATCTTAGCTTAATGCTTTTGACTGCTGAAAAATATGTAGTTAGCATTATTCAAATAATCTCAATCACTTTATGCTTTTGAAACTATTTGAATAATATAATAACTAACAGTTATTTCAACGTGTCATATATTGACCTGCAGAAATTATCAATATCTTATATACTGTATTTCTTTTATTGAAGGAACATAATTTGATTATGTTGCAATTTTATTTTAATAAATTATCATACATAATCCTCCTCTGGGAGTTTGAAAATGTTGTTCTTCCTCAGATAATAAGTGATACATTTATCATGAATAAAAGACATAGTCAGCATCTCAGAAATATTATTGGTTGATTTAAGTATGTATACCTAAGAATCTTACATAAAATATCAGAAACATTGAGATAGAATTTAGTATTATCTGAGTTTATTATGTGATTAATTTTTCTGTATAATTTCAATGGCAAATGGCTGTTGCATTAGGTTTTTCCTTCTGCTGTATAAGTTTCATGTCCTTTAATGACATCAGCTGCTTTTAAAATCATATCTGTCAAAGACTTTGTACATTTTTTCTTTTTATGGAGAGCTATTTGCATGCATGAACAATTATAATTACCCCTATACATAACAATTATTTTTAAAATGGAATTTTATTGAAGAAAATTTAGAACATATAACTATACAATCTTTATTAAAAGAGTTACCAAATCAAGAGAAATCAAGACCCTGTACTAAAGATTTTACATGATATTTTCATAGCTAACCAGTCACAGAAGCTACAAACAACCTTTTCCATTTCAATAATATTGTCCAATAATCTGTTAAAACCTCCTTCAGAAAACCTATCATTGAGTTTATACATTTGTAGTTGTTAGTGATTGTAATAAAAGAATATACTTTTGTTTCATAACAGAACCCAACTTACAATGGAAGAAAAGAATCAGACTATTGTAACAGAGTTTTTCTTCCTGGGCCTAACAGATCATCTCCATCAGAAGATTGCACTTTTTGTCACAATCTTCTTTGTTTATCTTGTCACACTGGGAGGCAACTTGGGCATGATCACTCTCATATGGGTGGACTCCAGGCTGCACACACCTATGTACTTTTTTCTCAGCCACCTGTCATTTGTTGATATGTGCTCCTCTTCTTCCATAGCTCCTAAGATGCTCTGTGATATCTTTGCAGAGGAAAAAAAGATATCTTTCATGGGCTGTGCAGCACAGATGTGGTTCTTTGGTTTTTTTGTGGGAACTGAGTGTTTCTTGCTTGCTTCTATGGCATATGATCGGTATACAGCCATTTGCAAGCCCTTACTGTATACTCTCCTTATGTCTCAGAGAGTATGTGTGCATCTGGTTGTAGGGCCATATGCTTTTGCTATTATAAACATCACAACTCATACAACCTTGACTTTTTGCTTACCATTCTGTGGTTCAAATACCATCAACCATTTCTTCTGTGATGTTTCTCCACTTTTTTCATTGGCATGTGCTGATTCCTGGATTAATAGGGTTGTGCTTTTTGTCTTTTCTGGAGCCATAGGAGTATTCAGTGGTCTGATCATCATAGTCTCCTATGTCAGCATCTTGATGACAATTTTAAAGATTCAAACTGCTGATGGGAAACGAAAAGCTTTCTCTACTTGTTCCTCTCACTTGGCAGCTGTCTCCATCCTATATGGGACACTTTTCTTTATTTATGTTCGACCCAGTGCAAGTTTTTCCTTGAACATCAACAAAATGATTTCCCTGTTTTATACTGTGGTGATCCCTATGCTGAACCCTCTCATCTATAGCTTGAGGAACAAGGAAGTAAAAGGTGCATTCAAGAGAAAGGTGCAAAAGAAACATTTTTCAACAGGTAGGTAAGGTTGAATTTGATAGTGCTGTGCCTTACATGTCAACGAAAAAGTATATTTTTAAAAGGACACTGGGGTGGATGAGAGACTGAAGAAGGAGCCTAGTTCTGTCTCTATACAGTTTATTTGAAACTGGAGCAATTCTCATTTTTTATCTGCCTCTGTCATATTTTCTGTGACATGACTGGCATTGCACAATTATATGGAGATGGGCCAGGGAACATAAATATTAGAATATATCTGGAAATCAATATTTGTATGATATTCAATATTATGATGATTTTAATTCAAAACTGCTGCTCATGATATTACAGATAAATTCAAAAGAAAATTATAAGTGGAAGAATATATTCTTATACATGCATTGTCAATTAAGCCACATCTATAATACATAAAGAATAATTTCAAATTAAAAACCACAATAGGTAACTAAGCAATGTAGAAATAGACAACTCACAGTAGTGAGGATGATAATTTTTTTTCAAAAAGTACAAACAAAATACATTAAAAAAACGGTTAAGCCTGTTTTTTGATCATATGTCCAGATTAAAAGTTGCCATTGCAGTACCTTTTAGGGGAGAAGAAATACCAAGTTGAAGGATTTCTTTAGTTTGATTCTTAGCTCTAGTTCTGTAAAAGACTTCAAAAGTGTCACAGTCCTTGTTCTATATATTTGTTGATTTTTTGTGTATATGTGTTCACACACGTGTACATGCTCAGGTGTAGGCATGTACATGGTCAGAAGAAAATATGCCAGAGTCTTTTCTCTCCTTCTACCACATGCATTCTGGAAGCTTAACTCAGGTGACTAGAATTGGTAGCAAATGTTCTAGCCATTTAATCCACCCTGACTTCTTAAATTTTGGTGGGCTTTATTTTTCACTCTGTGGGTCACAGAGAATAAATCATGTCTAACATCTCTAATATTCTACCAACTATTCATCTAACTTACTATGGCATATTGAATGGTGATTGGCCAGTTATCTTTAGATCATATTATGAAGAAGTCTATAAGGGATAATATAATCGTAAGTCATAATTATACATTCTTAAATTCCTGTGCACATGTCGTGTTTCTGAGATCTTATAAATGCTGCACACATGGCATACCAATACTACTGGCACCAGTGATTGACTGAAATTGAAGGTTTGTAATCACTGAACAGGACCTAAGTGAAGTGCTTAATGTTCAGAAAACATTTAAATACTTAGAGAAGAGTGAGAACTTCTGCTGCAAATGTTATGTCTTTTGTAGTGCCATTAATTCTTTGACACACAATATTGACTATAGGAAGTCTATATCCACAGCTTCTCGCCAACCTTGATTTTTGTATCATTAGTGTACTCCTTAATTCCAGTAACAACATGAGTCATTACTAGAGTGTTGCTCAGGTCTTTTCAAAGACAACAACAATCAGATGACATTTAAAAAAATATTGGGTATTTTATTTATTTATATTTCAAATGTTACCCCCTTTCCTGGTTTCCCCTCCCCAAACCCATCCTCTCTACACCTGCTTCTATGAGATTGCTCTCCCACCCACTCTTGCCTCTCTGACATGGCATTCCCCTACACTGGGGCATCGAGCCTTCACAGGACCAAGGGACTCTCCTCCCATTGATGTCTGACAAGACCATCCTCTGCTACAAATGTGGTTGGAGTGACGGGTCCCTCCATGTGTACTCTTTGGATGGTGGTTTAGTCCCTGGGAGCTCTGGGTGGGGGGGGTCTGGTTGGTTGATATTGTTCTTTCTATGGGTTTGCAAACCCTTTCAGCTCCTTCAGTCCTTTCTTTAATTCCTCCACCGGGACCCCATGCTCAGTCCTATGGTTAGCTATGAGCTTCTGCCTCTGTATTTGCCAGGCTCTGGCAGAGCCTCTCAGGAGAGAGCTATAACAGGCCCCTGTCAGCAAGCATTTCTTGGCATCCACAATAGTGTCTGGGTTTGCTGTCTGTATATGGGATGGATCCCCATGTGGGGCAGTCTCTTAATGGCCTTTCCTTCAGTCTCTGCTCCACACTTTGTCTCCACATTTTCTCCCATGAGTATTTTGTTCCCCCTTCTAAGAAGGACTGAAGCAGAGCTTCATGTTGTCTGCAAATTGTATCTTAGGTATTCCATATTATTTGATGTTCTATAATGAAATTCTCTTAACATTCTGATTGAGTATTTTAAGCTTTGGAAAATTTTTCTCTAAACTCATATGTGAAAGTCATACAATCTCTACCTTACATTCTTTTTTGGATTTTTTTTGAGACACAGTTTCCCTGTATATCTCTGGCTGTCCTGGAGCTCACTCTGTAGACTAGGCTGGCCTCGAACTCAGAAATCCACCTGCCTCTGCCACCCAGAGTCTTGGGATTACAGGTGTGCACTGCCACCGCCCGGCTCTACCTTACTTTCTATACATTTCCATTTTTCTGGGATCCAAAGACCCATTCAAACACTGTATTAAGATATGTCCTTAGGGAAAGAGATGGATCAGAGTTTAAGAACACCGGCCTCTCTTTAAGAGGACCAGGATTCCATTCCTAGAATTCTTATGGTGACTCACAACCACCTGTAACTTCAATCTCAGCAGATTGACTGCTCTCTCTGGGCCTCTTTGAGTACTCGGCATGCATATGATATATATATATATATATATATACACACACATGCAGATAGAACATCCTAATGCAGAAAATAAAATGTTATTAATAAAAAACCACAAGAAGTAGGACCAAGGTCTGGAGAGAATAGTAGAATCTGGAAAACAGGGAGGATCCCATCAAGGGGATAATTAATAGGAGGAATACATTCAAATGTTTCATGGCACAGGTTATGGAATATAATTAACAACAAAGCATAACATATCTCAAACCAGTTAGAAGACAGACTGCTTACAGAGCTTTGTCTTCACACTATAACTTCATTACCTGGGACTGCACTTGCAATGTATCCAGTTTTCCATCCTCCTCCATATCTTTGTGTCAGCCATGAATACAAAGAAACACTCTGACTTGGAAGACAGTAGCCACACCAGGTTGGGCATTAGGTAGGCGATCTTTACCTTTCATCTTGTCATTCATTACAATATCTCCAGTCTTATCCCCAGCCTTGGAGCTGACTTATTGTATGGGATAGTCCACACTCTGTACCTCTATTCCCTGGGAAGTCCACCAAACTTTGTTGTAGACACAGCTTTCCTCCTTGTGAACCCTTTTAGATCTCCTTTCTCATCCTTCCTCATTCCTTCCTGCCAACCCTTAATAGCTAGAAACACCTTCTACCTATAGGTGACCCTCAGAGGACACATCTAACAGAGACTCATGTAGGAGAATCAAACTATTTTTTTTGTCCTCAATTATGATCTGTACATTCTTACTCTCAGCCTGGTAATAGTTTGCTAATATGTGTCTTTCCTACCTCCTCAAATTCATCACTGAACACTCTTCATCTTGGAGTTCAAGTTCAGAACTGAGAGTCCCCCTAGGCCAACATACCTGCTTCTCTTGCTTATTTTTCCCTACTGCAACTTATTTGGAGGAGACTCTTTCCCTACCACACATCCAACTTCCTGAGGACCCATCTTTTGATACAGACAAGATCATTTTAGCTCTTTCATTAAGCCCCTCTTCAGCCCTTTCTCCTTTACCATCTTTATTTATTTATTTTTTGCTGATTATGATATTTTTTATTTTCTATATTCTTTGTTTACATTCCAAAGGCTTTTCCCATTCCCCCTCACCATCTGTCCCATAAGTCCTCTCCCCCCCAAATATTCCCGAATCACCCCCTCCCCACCATTTCTCTGTTCTGGTACTCTCCTACAAAACTGGATCCAGACTTTTCGGGACCAGGGTCCTCTCCTTCCTTCTTCTTGGGAATCTTTTGATTTGCTAATTATGCCTTGAGTATTCAGAGCTTCTAGGCTCATTAATATCCACTTATCAGTGATTGCATTTCATGTGTACTCTTTTGTGATTGAGTTAGCTCAGTTAGGATATTTTCCAGATCTAACCATTTGCCTACAAATTGCATGAATTCATTATTTTTAATTGCTGAGTAGTATTTCATTGTATAAATATACCACCTTTCCTGTATCCATTCCTCCTTTGAGGGACATTTGGGCTCTTTCCAACTTCTGGCTATTATAAATAAGGCTGCTATGAACATAGTAGAGCATGTGTCTTTATTGAATGCAGGGGAATATGCCAAGGGGTATATGCCAAGGAGTAGTATGACGGGATCCTCTGGAAGTGTCATGCCCAATTTTCTGAGGAACCGCCAGACTGATTTCCAGAGTGGTTGTACCATCTTGCAATCCCACCAACAGTGGAGGAGTGTTCCTCTTTCTCCACATCCTCGCCAGCACCTGTTGTCTCTTGAGTTTTTAATCTTAGCCATTCTGACTAGTGTGAGGCGGAATCTCAGGGTTGTTTTGATTTGCATTTCCCTGATGACTAATGATGTTGAACAGAAGGGCCCAGGTACCATCTTTATTTTTATCTGTCATTCCCTACTGCCCTGCAGAAGAACTCCCCACTAGGTAATGCACAGTCCCACACTTTTCTAAGATCCAGAGATGGCAAGTCATGAAGGAACAGAACATTCACCCCAAAAACACAAGCCCAGATATCAACACTTACAATCATCACAATCATCTCAAGCCCAGATACCTCGACACCAGTGCAAAAATATAATCATTAACAGTTAAGACAACATGCATTCACCAGAACCCAGTAACACCACTGCAAGAGTCCTAAGAAATGCAGTATAAAGAACAAGAAAAGAAGCATAAAAGATCAATTATTAATGTTTTCAAGGATTTTAAAGTGGGTATAAATAAATCCCTTAATGAAGTCTGTGAAAACACATATAATGAAATGAAATGATAAACAGAAAACCTTTGGAATGTAAACAAAAAATATAGAAAAAAGACATAAAAAACGCAATAGAATCTCTAAGTAAAACCCAAACTGAGATGAAACTAAAAGTAAAAAATCTTAGAAAGCCAAACAAAACCTCAGAAACAGAGCAGAGTAGCAGATATGAGTGAAAGACTCTCGGGTGTTGAAGAAAAAGTAAAAGAAATGAATACTTTAGTCAAAGAGAATGATTAATTGAAAAAATCCAGGCACATAACATCTACAAAATCTAGCACATTCTGACATGATCAAATCTGTGAATAATAGGAATAATTGAAGGAAAATAAATCTAGGTAGAAGGCACAGAATAACTTTCAACAAAATTATAGAAAAAATTCTCTAACCTGAAAGATGCCTCTCAAGACACAAAAACCACACAGAACACCAAGCAGAACAAGAATAGAAATTCCCCATTTCACAAACTTATCAAATCATYAACTTTAGAAAATATAATATAAAAAGACCAGGTAACATATAAAGTGAAACTAAGTTTTCAATGGGGACTCTAGAAGGGGCTGGATGATTCTTCTAGAAAGTCTTAAGAGATCACTGATGCCAGATTACTATACTCAGGAAAGCTATTAACCACAAAGAAATGAAAAGGAAAACATTCAATGATAAAATAAAATTTAAGCAATATGGTAAAAGGACAAAAAGATATAATAAGCAAATGGAACAAAGAAGAAAGCACGCATAGCCATTTTAATTTTGGACAAAAGGATCTCAAACCAAAACAAATCATAAGTGATAGAGAAGAAAAATATATACTCATCAAAGGAAAAATTTACCAAGAAGATACTAAAATTTTAAAGATTTATGTACCAAATACAAAAGTACTCATGTTTATAACAAAACACAATCTGTTACAATCATAAACAAAATTGAACCACACAGTTATACTTAGTGATTCATTACTCCACTACACCCAACAGACGGTTCATCTATACAAAAACTAATCAGAAATTCTGGAGCTATCTAGCATCATAAACCAAATGGACCTAACAGATATTTACGGAACATTTTACCTAAACATAAAACAATATGCCTTCTTAACTACTCATAGAATATCCTTCAAAATTAACCAAATACTTTGACATAAAGAAAGTCTCAATAGATACAATAAAATTGAAATAAGACACTGCAATCTATCTGACCACCATGGATTAACGCTGTATATCAACAAAGCAGCAACAAGAGAAAGTTATAAACTGATGGAAACTGAAACTCACTATTGAGGGCAAATTGGAGCAAGACAGAAATTAAGGATATTAAAACCTCTTTAGAACTGAAAAAAATTATAATACAACAAACCCAAACCCATGGGACACAATGAAGGCAGGTAGTTCTAAGAAACTGAAGAAAAAACTAATTATTTTTATAAAACCACAATTACCCTAATACCTAAACTACCATAAGTATCACAAAGAAAGAATGTTATAGAGTAATGTTCATTATGAACATAGATGTAAAAAAAATCACAACAAAACACTTGCAAATCAAATGCAAGAAAACATCAAAAAGATTATCCACCATGATCAAGTAGCCTTCATTAGAGATACAGGATGGTTCAACTTGCACAACATAAACAAACTGAAAAGTGCAAATGGACCAAAGAAAAACACTGTATTTTGCAAAAAGGCATTTGAAAAAAATCGAATACCCAGTTCATGAAGGAGATTCCAGGAGAGACAGAGAATACAAGGACACACCTTAACATATGTGATTTGCAGCAAGCCCACAGAGAGCATCCACCCAAATGGAGACAAACTCAAAGCATTTCCATTTAAATTAGGGACAAAACAAGTCTGTAAACGTTGTCCATACTGGTTCAATATAGTGCTTGAAATCATAGGGCAAAGTGACAATTAAATGAGATCAAATGGGATACATATAGGAAAAGAAGAAGTCAAAGTATTTTTTGCAGATTGTATGATTGTATACATAAATGACTCAAACCTTCCACCAATAAAATTGCTGGAAAACAACTTCAGCAAAGTATTAAGATTAAAAAGTTAACTTCCAACAATCAGTAGTCATCCTATATATAAAAGAAAATTTGAGAAAGAAGTCAAGGAAACAACAAATTTCACAGTAATTTCAAAAACTATCTTGAGATAACTCTAATAAGTCAGAGAAAACATATATAATAAAATATTGAAGACATTCAGGAAGATATTAGAATTTGGAAAGATCTACCAAGCTTACCACAATAAGATTAATATTGTAGAAATGGCTATCCTACCAAAAAGCAATTTATATATTTAACAGTCTCCATGTAAAGTCTAACACAACTCTTCACACAACTAAAAATTTTCAACTTCATATGGAAACACAGAAAACACAAGCTACCTAAAACAGTCCCAAATAATAATAGAACCACTAGAGGAACCACCATACTTCAGTGAAATTTTACTACCAAGTTACAGTAATAAAATCATCATGGTAATGGCATAAAAACAGATACATTCATCAGTGGAACTGAATTGAAGATTTGGCCATACGCTTATACATACATTAACACCTGGTTTTTGATAAAGAGGTTTTAAATACACACTGAAAAATAAAAAAAAAATATCACATACAAAAATGCTGCTGGTCAAATTAGATGACTACATGTATAAGATTACAAATAAATCCATATTTATCACCCTGAACAAACTTAACTCCAAATGGACAAGTAAATCAACATAAAGCAAGATATACTGAAACAGAAAGAAGAAAAAGTGGCAAATATCCCTGAACTCATTGAAACAAGAATGGGTTCAGTCAGAGAAGATGCACCTAACCCTCAAGAGACTTGGAGGCACCAGGGGGTTTAGAGGTATGGTGGGGTGGGGGGTAGTGGGTGGGGACAGGGAGGAGGTATGGAGTGGTGATCAGTCAGAGGGGGACAAAGGAGGAAATAAAATCTGGAGTGTAAAAAAAGGTTAAATAAAATTTAAAAGGAAATATCTTTTTTCTTTTTTACTTTTTTATTAGATATATTCTTCATTTACATTTCAAATGTTGTCCCCTTTCCTGGTTCCCCCACCCTGAAAGTCTCATAAGCCATCTTCTCTCCCCTGTTCCCCAATCAACCTTCTCCCACTTCCCTGTCTCAGGATTCCCCCACACTGCAGCATGGAGCCTTTCCAGGATCAAGGGTCTCTCCTCCCTTTGATGCCCAACAAGGCCATCATCTACTGCCTATGTGTCTGGAGTCATGGGTAACTCGATGTGCACTCTCTGGTTGATGGTTTTGTCCCTGGGAACTGTGGGAGTACTAGGCAGCTCATATTGTTGTTCTTCCTATGGCGCTGCAGACCCCTTCAGCAACTTGGATGCTTTCTCTAGCTCCTCCATTGGGGACCCTGTGCTCAGTTCAATGGCTGGCTGAGAGTATCCACTTTTGTATTTGTCATGCACTAGCAGAGCCTCCCAGGCTATATCTGGCTTCTGTTAGCAAGTACTTGTAGGCATCAATAATAGTTTCTGGGTTTTGTAACTGTACATGGGAAAGATCACTAGATAGGGTAGTGTAGTCTCTGGATGGTCTTTCCCTCACACTCTGCTCCACACTTTGTCTCTGTATCTCCTTCTGTGGGAATTTTGTTCCCCCTTCTAAGAAGGACCAGAGTATCTATACATTATTCTTCCTTCTTCTTGAGCATCATTTGATATGTGAATTGTGTCTTGGGTATTCCAAGCTTCTGAGCTAATATCCACTTATCAGTGAGAGCATACCATTTGTGTTCTTTTGTGATTGGGTTACCTCATTCAGAGTCAGAATGCCTAAGATCAAAAACTCAGGAGACAGCAGGTGCTGGCAAGGATGTGGAGAAAGAAGAATACTCCTCCACTGCTTGTGGGATTGCAAGCTGGTAGAACCACTCTGGAAATCATTTTGGTGGTTCTTAAGAAAACTGGGCACAATACTACCGAAGGACTCTATTATACCACTCCTGGGCATACACCCAGAGGATTCTCCAGCATGTAATAAGGAAATATGCTTGACTATGTTCAGTGCAGCCATATTTATAATAGCCAGAAGCTGGAAAGAACCTAGATATCCTTCAACGGAGGAATAGATAGTGAAAATGTGGTATATTTACAGAATGGAATACTACTCGGCTATTAAAAACAATGAATTCATGAAATTCTTAGACAAATGGATGGAATTAGAAAATATCTTAATGTAGGACAATCAGATGACTATGAAATACTCAAAAATAAGCTCATAATCATCGGACATCAGGAAAATATAAATCAAAACTACTTTGAGATTTCATCGTACATCCCTTAGAATGCCCAAGATCATCAAGACAAGTGATGGTTTATACTAGTTGGAATGTGGAGTAAGGGGACAATTTATCCATTTCTGGTAGGATTGCAGATTTTTTCAGCTATTCTGGAAATCAGTATGTTGGTTATCCAGAAAGCTGGGAATTGATGTTGCATAACAATTTTGGGGTATATACCCAAATAACTCTATCAGCTACCACTGAGACACTTGTTCATTGCTGCTCTGTTTATAATAGAGAGAATTTGGGAACAGCCTTGATATAGATCAACAGGCAAATGGGTAATGCAAATGTGATACATTTATGCAATAAAATATTATTTATCTATTAAAAATCCATGTTAAAAAAGACAAATGTCATTTATTTCCTTACATGTAGATGTTGACTGTTAAGCCTTCTATTACCATACTATAATCTGCATAACCACAGAGATTTAGTATAGAGTAAGGTAGTAGGGGCCAGAGGAAAGTCTCCCAAAGAAAGGGAAATAAAAGGTACAGTTAAATCACAGGATTAAATGGAGAGGGGGAGAGAAGACCTGGGAAAAGGGAGGAAATTCATTAATGGCCATTTGAAGGGGTTATAGTAGTAGCTTCTTAAAATATATACATATATAAAAGAATCATCAAAACCAGGGAAACAAAGTCCCAAATAGATATTTTTTATTGCTAAGTGAAAGTTCCAGTGACAGAAACGGACTATAATGGAAGCTATAGACCCCAATGGGGCCAAATGGGAAAATCTAAACAACTCAGACTTTCACCATGGTTATGAGGTGCTATCCACAAACTTGTAGTAAATATGTATTGTTGAAGACAAAACCTACATAATGCATTTCACATGAGCTTGTGTTTAACTAGATCCTTCACCACTACTGATTAATGTTCATGGTTCTGGAAAATACTCTACATGCAACCAGAGGAGAAAGGTAACTACAAACCAGAAATGAACCCTGAAATCTACAACAGTTGCCTGTCTGCAGGATAAGCTAGTGCAATAGTGGTACAAACAGGATTTATAGCCCACTCTGATACTGCGTGGGTGGCCAAAACACTCAAACTTGACAGGTCATTGAACCTCAGGGAAAACCAAATACTATTTTTTTCCTAAAGTAACATAGCAATAAAATGACTCACAAGTACATCGTTTTATACCTAGAGAACAGTGCCTTTTTCAGTCATCATCAGAAAACTTTTCTCCTTCAGGAGAAGGGAACTAATACAGAAACTTACAATTGGATAAGGTATAGGGAATCAGAGAGTTTGAAACACTCAGTCCTTAATGGGATGTCTTTTTAAGTCTCTTCCTCTAGGGCTCAGCGTTCTGTATGGAGCAGGAGCCAGAATGATTGTAAAAGCCAGAGGTGTTGGATAACCTTAAAGACACTGCATCTATTTTTTTTTAGACTTTTTAGACTTTTTTCCTATTCTTTTTTATTGAATATTTTATTTATTTACATTTCAAAAGTTATCCTCTTTCCCAGTTTCCCTTCTGGAAACCACCTATCCCATCCTGCCTACTCCTGCTTCTATGAGGGTGCTTAACCACCCACCCACCCTCTCCTGTCTCCCCGCCCTGTCTTGTCATACAGCATCTTCTAGACAGAACAGTACTGTTGCTCATATGGACTCACAGAGACTATGATATCATGCACAGGGCATGCAGAAGTCGTAGCCAGATGGTGTCTCAAACCTAAAGGAAGAAGGAGATTGATAGCTCCTTTTCATATTCAACAAGCTGTCTCCAATTGACAAGTGCTTACAACGGGGAAAAAAAGTTTCTTTCAATGTTGTATCATTGGATATATAAACCACACTTAAGGGAGGTCCCCTGACAAGCAGTAAATGACCAATACCAAACATCAGTGGTGTTTTAGAGAGCATTTTTAAAAATCACATATTATTTTGATTGGTAATTTTTTTTATTTTCTATATTCTTTGTTTACATTCCAAAGGCTTTCCCCTTTCCCAGTTCCCCCTTCACCATATGTCCCATAAGTCCTCTTCCCTCCGCCCATTCCCCAATCACCCCTCCACCATCTCTCTCTTCTGATACTCTCCTACAAAACTGGATCCAGTCTTTTCAGAACCAGGGTCCTCTCCTTCCTTCTTCTTGGGAATTTTTTGATTTGCTAATTGGGCCTTGAGTATTCAGAGCTTCTGGACTCATTAATATCCACTTATCAGTGATTGCATTTCATTTGTGATTGGGTTACCTCACTTAGGATGATATTTTCCAGATCCAACCAGTTGCCTACAAATTGCATGAATTCATTATTTTTAATTGCTGAGTAGTATTCCATTGTATAAATATACCACATTTTCTGTATCCATTCCTCCTTTGAGGGACATCTGGGCTCTTTCCAACTTCTGGCTATTATAAATAAGGCTGCTATGAACATAGTAGAGCAGGGGAATCCT
>BDUI01006762.1:66302-76308 GCA_002335545.1 Apodemus speciosus
AGTGTCTTTTGCCTTACAGAAACTTTGTAACTTTATGAGGTCCCATTTGTCTATTCTTGATCTTAGGGCATAAGCTATTGGTGTTCTGTTCAGGAATTTTCCCCCTGAGCCAATCCCACACATCTATGGCCAATTGATCTTCGACAAAGGAGCTGAAAACATCCAGTGGAAAAAAGATAGCCTTTTCAACAAATCGTGCTGGCTCAACTAGAGGTCAAAATGCAGAAGAATGAATTGATCCATTCTTATCTCCTTGCACTAAGGTCAACTCCAAGTGGATCAAGGACCTCCACATAAAACCAGACACACTGAAACTAATAGAAAAGAAACTGGGTAAATTGATTCATTCTTATCTCCGTGCACAAAGTTCAAATCCCAGTGGATCAAGAACCTACACATAAAACTAGATACACTGAAACTAATAGAAGAGAAAGTGGAAATGAATCTTGAACACACTGGTACAGGGGAAAATTTMCTGAACAGAACATCAATGCTTTATGATCAACAATCAACAAATGGAATCTCATAAAATTGAAAAGTAAGGCAAAGACACTGTCAATAGGACAAAACAGCAACCCACAAATTGGGAAAAGATCTATACCAACCCTACATCTGAGAGAGTGCTAATATCCAATATATGCAAAGAACTCAAGAAGTTAGACTCCAGAGAACTCTGTTAAAATGGGGTACATAACTAAACAAAAATTCCCAACTGAGGAATACTGAATGGCTGAGAAGCACTTAAAGAAATGTTCAACATCCTTAGTCATCAGGGAAATGCAAATCAAAACAATCTTGAGTTTCTACCTCACACCACTCAGAATGGCTAAGATCAAAAACTCAGGTAAAAGTAGATGCTATCAAGGATGTGGAGAAAGAGGAACACTCCTCCTTTGCTGGTGGGATTGCAAGCTGGTACAACTACTCTGGAATCAGTCTGGTGGTTCCCTCTGAAAGTTGGACATAGTATTACCTGAGGACCCAGCTATATCACTCCTGGGCATATACCTAAATAATGCTCCAATATATAACAAGGACACATGCTCCACTGTGTTCATAGCAGCCTTATTTATAATATCCAGAAGTTGGAGACAATCCAGATGTCCATCAACAGAGGAATGGATACAGAAAATGTAGTACATTTACACAATGGAATACTACTTAGCTATTAAAAAATGACTTCATGAAATTCTTAGGCAGATGGATGGAATTAGAAAATATCACCCTGAGTGAGTTAACCCAGTTACAAAAGAACATGCATGGCATGTATTCACTAATAAGTGGATATTAGCCTAAATGCTCGGAAAACCCATGATACAACTCATAGACTATATATAATCCAAGAAGAAGGGAGACCAAAGTGTGGATGCTTCAGTCCTACTCAGAAGTGGGTAGAAAATAATCTTGGGAGGTAGAGGGAGGGAGGGTTCTGGGAGGGAGAGAGGAAGGAGAAGGAAAAAGGGGGCAGGATAAAATCCAGCAGGAGACACAGAGAAGTACAGTGCATTAGGAATTTGAATGGAGGTGCATAGTAGTGGGGGACTGGGAATTGGGAGTAGCCAAGCCACTAGAAATTCCCAGATGACAGGGACAGAAGAGGTTCCCAGGACCTAACAGGGATAACATTAGCCAAAATACCCAACAAAGGGAAAGTAGAACCTGTAGAGACCATATCCAGTGGATAGGCACAGTCCCCGGTTGAGGGATGGGGACACCCCCCCATCTCAAAAATATTAATACAGGATTACTCCTGTCATATGGATGCAGGTGAAAAATATACAGCAGAGACCGAAGGAAAGGTCATCCAGAGACTGTCTCACCTAAGAATCCATTCCATCCGCAGACACCAAACCCAGACACTATTTCTGATGCCAAGATGCACTTGCTGTCAGAATCCTGGTATTGCTGTTCCCCCCAAAAGGCTCTGCAAGAGCCTGACCAATGCGAATGCAGATGCTTGCAGCCAACCATCAGACTGAGCATGGAGACCCCAATGGAGGAATTAGGTGAAGGACTGAATGAGCTGGAGGGGTTTGAAGGAAGGCCTTTTCTTCCTCCCCTAGGAAGAAAAGGCTGGTCTTTAAGAAGTAGAATGAGGTAAATACAGAAGATGGAAGGAGACTAAAGGAGGAGTTTCAGGATACAAGAGTTCTGATAGGAGAAACAGCCAACAAAGGGCTGCTTGGAGAAGGGAGAAGGAAGAAGGAAGTAAATACAGAAAAAGGAAGGAATGGGTTAAAATAACAAATAGAAATCATACTACTCTCATTAAATCAGGAATTAATCATACACGTAATTCAGTGTATAAACTTACATAAATAGTTTAATAATCTTTTCACATCTTGCCTGACAGTACTATCTCCCAAAGCCAAAGACCTAGCAAAAACACCAACACCGGACATGAGAACCCCTCTCTTGAATTTGGTTAGGGCTACCCAAACCAAATGGCTGTAGCCTTGACTCACTCCGTAGAGGTCCAAGGTATGTCCCTATTGCTACATGCCAGAAATAGGTTCCCGAGCTCTTAGCTTGAACTCACTTGACTTTTCCCCTGTGCACTAGCTCACATGGCACCAGATGGTACCATACGAGTTTTGAAGAAGTGAGGCAACCAGCATTTACACCCATCAATGACACCTATGAAACCCATCAACAGGCAGCATGGCAAATAACATAGTGTATAGTACTGGCACACATACTTTTGTGGTAACCAATGGCTCTCTAATCAGACTTAAGACATGCTCAATAAGAAGAAATGATGCTTGGTACTGGAAGCCTACCTTCAGTAATAGCACTAACTATTTCGTGCTAGGAAAATCATGGTTATTGGAGGAGAATCTACAACCACCAATTTACTAAATCAATGCTACCCCTAACTATAATCTATAAACATTCGTTGTTATACCCACAGATCTGCACTTTCATCAAGGGCATTTCTCTTTACAATATACAGAGACCACTACCCAACCATCCAACCAATCAAAATGCAGAGCTGTGGCGCCTAGTCTCAATGACCACATCTACAAATGCTCCCACACCTAAGGCTCAGGAAGCATTTCAGAAGAGGGGCAGGAAGATTGTAAGAACCCGAGGATCAGGGAGTTTCTGTGAGATTGTATCTCCTAGTAATATCAGAAGCTACACTCATAAATTGTCAACAACATGACTGCCCAATTGTGAGCTGAACAAGGATTGTATCAATGGATATGCCGAAGTGGACAGGTGAAAGCCCAGAGAGACTCAGCACTACACAAAGAATTACAGGAAACTATGAAAAGCAGGGAGCAGGAGAGGAGGCTTTCCCAAGGAAAGAGCACACTAATTGGTTGTCTAGTAATAAGTGGTTAGTCTGAGAACATACACACAAATTACATTGTATGAACCCAACAGAATATATTTGGGAATACACACACGCACACACACACACACACACACACACACACACACACACACAAATACGCATGTTCATTAAAAAACAATTGANTATATATATATATATATATATATATATATATGTATATGTATATGTATATATGCATATACAAGCAACATTATAAAGACTGAGCATGTATTTATATATGTAACAATAATTAAAGAAATAAGAGGTCATAAATCTGAGGGAGAGAGCAAGGAGGGTGATACATGGATGTTTTAGAGGGAAGAAAGAGAATGGAGAAATGATGTAATTGTATTATAATCTCAAAATATAAAAAAAATTCTGCTAAATCTTTCAGTAAATCATTATTGCTTCATGGAATTAAAAATAATTATAATAAACAAATTAGAATGTATCCAAAAGTGAAATGGTATTTGCCATTATGTTGAAGGTCAAAAACAGTAGTTATAACTGTGGTAAAAGTCAATGTATTTTTTTCTTAGGTACAGAATACAAAGGTACTTGGCATAATCCCAAAAACTAGTAGGATAATATAACCAGATCATTCAGTGAATGTACCACTTCTTTGCAAAATATCTACTTCAAATATGAAAATACTTATAAAAGGGAATATGGTTTCTCACCACATGATTTTATACTCTTTACATGTTCTTTTGCAACAGATTCAACATTAAGTATTATGAATTATCCTATTATAGAAGATAATTTAGGCACTGGCTTTGTGTAAACCATAGCTGAGATATTATTTAGTTCATTGCTTATTAAGTTTTATTTTTCAAAATAGCATAATCTGTTATTTCTAGTTATAAGATGTCATAATTTTACTAAAGTTATACACCCTATAACCCAAACATCTCAGTTTAAGATTATAAACTCTTTTTTATTGAACTGCAAAACATTGAAGTATGTTAACTGGTATCTAATAGTGCTTATACTTATACTATTTTATCTTGCAAACTGTAGCAAAACTGCTTTTCAAATGTCCTGATGAATGCATCTTTGACTTCCTTATTTCTCAGGCTATAAATGAATGGGTTCAACATTGGGATCACAGTGGTGTAAAATAGTGACACAACTTTATTGATATTCAGAGAGAAGCTAGAGCTTGGACGTACATAGATAAAGAAGAGAGTCCCATAAAGAACAGAGACAGCTGTCAGGTGTGAAGAGCAGGTGGAGAAGGCTTTGCGCCTCCCATCAGCAGAGCCGATCTTTAGGATGGTTATGGCAATGTAAATGTAGGACACCAAGATGATCATACCACTGAAAACACCTAGAATCCCAGCCATGATGAAAAGCAAACGTTTATTCATCTGAGTATCTGCACATGCCAGTGAGAGAACAGGAAGAAGGTCACAGAAAAAGTGATTGATGAGATTTGGACCACAATACGGCAGGATAAATGCAAAAGTAATATGGACCACAGTGCTTATAAGGCCTACGCTGTAAGGGCCTATCACTAGCTGTACACAGACACGCTGGGACATGATGAGAGTATACAACAAAGGCTTACAGATGGCGACATACCTATCATAAGCCATGGAGGCCAGGAGGAAACATTCTGTCACCACAAACTGGCTGAATAAACAAAGCTGGATAGCACAACCTAAGAAGGAGATCACCTTTTTATCCACAAAGATGTCAGACAGCATCTTGGGAGTGATGGCAGAAGAGGAGAAGGCATCCACAAATGACAAGTGGCTGAGGAAAAAGTACATGGGGATGTGGAGTCGTGTGTCCAGGTGAATAAGAATGATCATTCCCAGGTTCCCCAGAAGAGTTGCAAGGTAAACACAGAGAAATGTCAGGAAGAGGACAATTTGGAGCTGGAAGGAGGAGGTTAATCCAGTGAAGAAGAACTCAGTCACAACAGTTTGATTTCTGTGCTTCATTCCTGTGGATCAACCTGCTATGACAAAGACAGAATTTTTCAATGCACTAGATTCACAAATAAAGTCTTATTAATTCATTTCAGTTTTGTTAACTTAAGTTTTACTCTTTTCTTTTCTGCTAGTCATTAGGGATACTGTCTTCAGATCTTGGGTACCGAGATACAGAGACAAAGTGGAGCAGAGACTGAGGGAAAGACCATCCAGAGACTACCCCACCTAGAGATCCATCCCATATACAGTTACAAAACCCAGACACTATTATAAATGCCCACAAGTACTTGCACTGGAGCTGGATATAGATGTTACCTGGGAGGCTCTGCTAGTGCATGACAAATACAGAGGGGGACACTTTCAGCCAGCCATTGAACTGAGCACAGGGTCCCCAATGGGGGAGGTATAGAAAGGATCCAAGGAGCTGAAGGGGTTTGCAGCTCTTCAGCTCCTTGGGTCTTTCTCTAGCTGCTCCACTGGGGACCCTATGCTCATTCTCTCAATACCTGTTCAATATAGTACTCGAAGTCCTAACCAGAGCAATTAGACAACAAAAGAAGGTCAAACAGATACCAATTGGAAACGAAGAAGTCAAAGTGTGACCATTTGTAGATGATATGATAGTATATTTAAGTGACCCCAAAAATTCCACCAGAGAACTCCTACACCTGATAAAAAAAACTTCAGCAAAGGGGCTGGACATAAAATTAACTCAAACAAATCAGTAATCCTCCTATACTCAAAGAATAAAGAGACTGAGAAAGAAATTAGGGAAATGACACCCTTCACAATAGTTACAAATAATATAAAATATCTTGGTGTGACTCTAACTAAGCAAGTGAAAGACCTGTATGACAAGAACTTCAAGACTTTGAAAAAAGAAATTGAGCATCTCAGAAGATGGAAAGATCTCCCATGCTCATGGATTGGCAGGGTTAATATAGTAAAAATGCCCATCTTGCCTAAAGCCATTTACAGATTCAATGTCATCCTCATCAGAATTCCAACTCAATTCTTCCTAGAGTTAGAGCAATTTCCTAATTTACCTGGAATAAAAAAAAAAAAAACCAGGATAGATAAAACTAATCTCAACAATAAAAGAACTTCTGGCAGAATCATAGCTATTTCCAAACTCACACAAAAATGACCTCAGGGTGGAAYATGCTTCAGGGTGTGGGYTGTATTGCCAGAAACTACCAATAGCTGTCTGCTTTGTCTCTGGTAGCAAAAGTAGAAATGGTACTGATTTACTGAAAGCTAGTAAAGAGAAAAATTTCCAATATTTCCTGTTTCAAAGGCAATGGGAGGGGAGAAGAGAAAACACCTGGAGGGGTATGATAGAGGTTGATCAGAAAACTATCTTACTCTTAAAAGTGTTTCAAAATTTTTATGCTTTTTAGGCATAGCAATTCATTTCTAGTTATTTATATTTTTCTTTATTAGATAAAAAAGATAACAATCATTTTTTATTATTATTGGATATATTTTTATTTACATTTTATTTCCCTTTTCCTGGTTTCCCCGCCCCCCAAATGTCCCATATGCCTTTTTCCCTCCCCCTGTTCCCCTATTCACCCTTCCTGCTTCCCTGTTCTGGTATTCCCCTACACTGCTGCATTGGAGTGCCACTATTAAAGTTATAGAAAAAAAATGTAAAGCAAATGAGAACACCTCAAACCATGTCTCATATAATTGCCTCCATTAAAGGTGCTAAATGCATAAAAAAATTTTATGACAATTATTATACTTTAAAACTCTGTGTTGAACATGAAATGCTGTATGAAGTGATATTCTGGCTGTATAAAAGTCCATTAGACTTTATGTTTTCTACTCTCACCTTCGGCACTAGCAGATTGAAAATTTAACTGAGCTGATTCAGTTATGTGCTTGTTTTCTAATTAAAACTGAGGAAGCTAAGGATGAGTGAATACATTAGATCCCACTGAAAACAAGACTTCTTAGTTCTAACATTTTGTTAGCCAATAAATCTTTCTTCATAGTACACTAGCCCTATGCTAAATCCATACCAGCTACCTCAACAGAAATCTACTACCATATCCATTCTAATTAAGCCATTTAAAGCAAAAGCCCTGGGTAAAATAGCSAACCATTGCCTAATTATTTTTGATGGTTTGCTCACAAATKGCGCTTTTCCAGGTCACTGAATTCCTTTTAGTTACCTGGCTCCCTGGAAGTATTTACATATTAAATAGTCCCTATTTCAGAATAAATTCACCACAAAATACCTGCCCATGTAAATATCAAATAATATCAAATATATAATTATCAAATTTATAGTTCCTTATATGAAAATAAATTTACCCTRAAAATATATTCAAGTACTCTTCATCTGTCCTGGTTATCCAGAAGGTTAAAGTCTATGTAATAGGATCTTGAAGCTGAACCTTATTAAGACGCTAACTCATTTAATCCTGCATGTGATGCAGAAGAGTGTTTTCTAAAGACTGGAAATAAATTAGTGTCAACTCCCTCAAGGAATCAGCAGCCCAAGAGATAAGATCTATAAGGAAATTATTACCAAATTTTTATTACTACATTCATTAGGCTATAGATGATAAATAGAGGGATAAAGAGATGGGCATAGCTCCTGGCTAGAATACTTGTGTAGTTCCAGCCTCATTCAAAAAGGCAATATTTATATACAATATATTTTCATAATTCATATTATGAAAATATTCAATCAAGCTAATTAAAACGTTTACCCTTTGTATTGCTAACACATGAAATCTATTCTCTTTAGACAATTTCATGTAAAAAAGATAGTTATTTATTATTTAAATTTGCTTTTTAAGACATGGTTTCTTTTTTAATTCTTAAAATTAATTTATTTTCTCAGATATTACATCTGGACCACAGTTTCTCCTCTCTATTCTATCACACCTCCCCMACTCCTCCCATGTCCTCCCTTCAGAAAGGCAGACACCCCAGGGATATCAACAAAACATGGCATGTCATGTTGCAATAAGATTAATAACATCCCTTATATTAAGGCCAAATRAGGTAACTCAGTAATAGTCCAAGTGTCCCCAAAGCAGATAAAAGCATCAGAAATAGGCCCTGTTCGCTATGTTAGGCATCCAACCAAAACAACAAGCCATACATCTATAACATATTTACAGAGGGCCTAGATAAGACCCATTCAGGCTCCCTGATTTTACATTGGATCTCAGTGATCACCCATGAGTCCAGACTATTTAATGCTTTGGGTTTTCTTGTGGTGTCTTTCACCCCTCTGCCTCCTACAATTCTTCCTCCACATCTTCAGCATGTGTCTCTAAACTCTATCTAAAGTTTGGCTTCRGTCTTTGCTTCTGTTTCCATCAGTTGCTGGATGAAGCCACTTTGAACACAGATGGATAGAAATAATATGTCCTAWTTTTCTTTAGCTTTGTAATAACTTACAAATTGGTGCATTTACTGTTTGTATAATTTTCTGTTGTCTTTCAGTGTGCAAAGGATTTATTTTCCTGAGAGAAATCAAATCTCTGTAAAGTAGTATAATTGAATATGTTAGAATCACTAACTTATTTTAATGTGGGTAGTCAATTGAGAGACTCTTGGAAGAGCAATGAAGGTGATATTTTGTGTGTAATTATGTGATTTACACCTACAAGGAAGCTCRTATTTATGTTTGGAGAGTGAGAGCACTYGTGACCTTTTCAGGGAACCTTGAAAGAGATTAACCATCACCTCTTCATTTAACTGATAGCACTGCCTGGCTTAACCCTCTGACATRTTCTCTCCTCATGATCTTCAAAGTTATTTTATATCAGAAATAAGATGAGAAATTTTCTTACTCAAAATCCTTAGATCTTATGATCAGAATGAAATTAGAACCTGTTCAGTCTGCTGAGCTCCTAAGTCCCTATGCCAACTTTACCTTCCACAATTCTCAGGAYAAATCCAAGTCACCCATGCTATGCCCCAGGCCAGGGTGGTRAGTCTCTGGATCCTATCACACCTGTCTTTTCTGAGACTTAAGTATTCCTCTGTCTATATTCCTAAGAGCCTAGTAACCTGCATCTCTGAAGATAAATGCATCTTCTTCCTAGATGTCTGCTTCAGTTCTTCCTACTGGATTTGCTGATAGCCAATGCTACCTGCTGGGTGCCATGGCTTATGATTGCTATGCCATCCTCTCTAGTCCCCTGCTTTATGCTCAAGCTCTGTCAAAGAGGTTGTGCATCTATTTACTTGTTTATTCCTAGAAGGAGGATTTGTCAATGCAATAAATAATATTAATAAGCAACACATTCATGTTGAACTTTTATGGTAACAGTGTCTTTGATGACTTTTTCTGTGATGCCTGGTGAGTTTGGCATGTGTTGTCAAGGAGAATCACCAGTCTGTGCTGTACTTCCTCCTAGTGCCTAATGTCATTACTTTTACCCTGTTCATCTTGGTTTCTTATCTCTTCCTCATTGCTGCCACTTTGAGGGTCCAATCCAGCAAGAGCTACTTCCAGGCTTTTCCCACCTGCTTCTCACACCTTATATCTGAGATCTTGTACTATGACTCCGTTTTTCACATATACTGTTGCCCAAGTTCTAACTAGTCCCTGAAGATGGACAGACTGGTGTCTACCTTTTATACTGCTTTATTTCCCACGTTGGATACCATGGACTATAGTCTAAGGAATAGAGATGTATTAGAAGCTCTGAGAAAACTCTTCAGGTTAGCTCATTCTGAAGTCTAGGTTGAAATA
>BDUI01006763.1:20210-35079 GCA_002335545.1 Apodemus speciosus
TGTGAACATATTTATAATCACTTTGATGGTTCATCTTGTATTTTGTACATTTTGTTCATTTGTGGTACTGTAGCATTGAGGGGGAATTGATAAAGTATGCTTTAGAACTGAGCAATGCCAAAGTGTAGTTACATCAATGTTTACATTTTGTTATTATTTTTGTTAATTCATGTCATTTTCTCCCTTTATTTGGAGTTTTTCTTACTGTTCAGGAAAGCCTAAGATGATGTATTCTTTGCCTAAGCATGAGTTCAGTGCCCTAGGCACCCCAGTGATGCTCTGAGAGAAGATGTCTTTGAAGAATATATTTTCTATCAATCAGCAAGCATTCTATGACAATAGAGTAGTGGTTGATTGAAAAATGGTCATTAGTCCTTCTTTAAATTCTAAATATATTTGGGTGAAAAAAACCTATGTTTTCTTTATAATGTGTTACTTACACATTATAGAAAAAGAAATGGAGGGGAAAGAGAAAAGAAATAAGCCATGATGGGACTGATGGTTAACATAGTGTTGCTAAGTGGGAAATGGAGGAGCAAAAAACATTTGAGAAATATATAGTACTGGAAAAAACTGAGGAAAATTTGGGCATTACAGTTTAAGAGACACTGAGAAAAAGAGAGGGTAAGGTCATACACTTACATCATGCAAAACAGATCCATCTCTGCGAAAAATTAGTCTCAGAGATCCTTTCCACTAGGAAAGTCTATATTACTAAGAAAGAAGAAGAGATGTTAAAGAATTTTCAAAAATTAGAAATTACATAAGGTTTTTTTTGTTTTGTTTTTGTTTTTGATTTTTGTTTTATTTATTTTATTCTCTATATTCTTTGTTTACATTCCAAATGATTTTCCCTTTCCCTGTTCCCCCTCCCCATAAGTCCCATAAGGCCTCTTCCCTCCATCTGTTCCCCAATCAACCCCCTCCCACTTCTCTGTCCTGGTAATCCCCTACAATGCTGCCATAAGGTTTAAAAATTGAGAAATTGTGCTGATTTCCTGTGTTGACATTGGATATGATATAAATGAGAAATAGCTCTAGACGTAAATGATGATTAATGGAGCTCTTAGATTATTAAATTATCCTATTGTTCTATCTAGAACTTCAAGTGCTATATTGAAAAGATATGAAGAAAGTGGACAGACATTCCTTTTCGCTGATTTAGTGGAATTGCTTTCAGTTTCTCTCCATATAATTTGATGATAGCTTTTGGTTTGCTGTATATTGTCTTTATTGTATTCAGGTGTGTGCCTTGAATCCCTGATCTCTCCAAGACTTTTACCATAAAAGTGTAATGGATTTTGTCGAAGGGTTTATCATAACCTAATAAGATGATCATCACTATGTATTTTCTCTCCATTTGTTTATATGGTGGATTACGTTGACAGGTTCWATGTACTGAGCTACCTCTGAATCACTGGGATGAAGCACAYTTGATCATGGTGGATTATATATCCTTGAATTTGGTTTGTAAATATTTTGTTGAGTGTTTTTGCATCAATGTTTGTTGAAAATTTTGGCCTGAGATTTTCCTTTCTTGTTGGCACTTTGTGTAGTATAGATATCACGGTGACTGTGGACAGAAAGGATGGGTTTGACAATATTCCTTTTCTATATTTTATGGAATAGTTTGTGGAGTCTTTCRTTAGCTCTTCTTTGAAAGTCTGGTAAACTCTGCTGTTCCAGGGCTTTTTCAATTGTGAGACTTTTAATGAYGGCTTCTATTCTATAGGTGTGATAGGACTATTTAAATAGTTTACCTGATGTTGATTTAACTTTGGCAAGTGGTATTTATTTTGTAAATCATCCATTTTGTTTACATTTTTCTATTTTATGTAAACAGACTTTTGAAATAAGACCTATTTTTTTTAATTTTCTCAGTGCCTGCAGTTATGTCTTACTTTTCATTACTGATTTTCTTGATTTGAACACTGCCTTTCTGTCTTTTACTAAGTTTGACTAAGAGATTCTTTTATCTCAAAGAACCAGTTCTTGGTTTCATTGATTCTTTGTATTGTTCTGTTTCTAATTGATTTAAGTCCTAAGTTTGGCTACTTTCTGCCATCTACTACTCTTGAGTGTGTTTCCTTCTTTTTGTTTTAGGACTTCCAGGTGAACTGTTAAATTGCTAGTATGCATTCTGACATATTTCCTTATGAAATCATGTAGTGCTATGACATTTCATCTTATCATTGTTTTCATTGTTTAGGTATGTTGTACTTTCACTTTCATTGAATTCTAGAAAGCCTTGGATTTATTTCTTCTTTGACACAGAGGTCATTGAGTAGAGAGTTCTTCAGTTGCCACAAGTTTGTAGGCATTCTGTTGCTGATGAAGTCCAGTTTTAGTCCAGATGATATACAAAGTGTTTCTTTAATCTTCTTGTATCTGTCTAGGCTTCCTTTTTACTGAGTATATGCTCAATTTTGAAGACGATTACTGGAAGTGCTGAGAAGAAATAATATTCTTTTGTATTTGGCTGAAACGTTATATAGATATCTGTTAGCTCCCTTTGATTTATACCATCTGTTATTTTCACTCTGTTTCAGTTTAGCTTCTGTTTTGATGACCTGTCCATTGATGAGAGTGGGATGTTGATATCTCCCACTATTAATGTGTGGGGTTCAATGCGTGATGTAAGGTTTAGAGTAATGTTTCTTTTATGAACATGGATACTCATGCACTTGGCAAACAGATAGAATTGAGATATGCTCCTAGTGGATCTTTCCTTTGATGAGTATGAAGAGACATTCCCTGTCACTTTTTATTAATTTTGACTCAAAAGTCTATTTTATTAAATATGAGAATAGCTACTACAGCTAGTTTCTTGGGTTTGTTTGCTTGGGAATATTTTTTCCAGCCATTTATTCAGTTAGTGACTATYGTTTTTGCTTAGGTGTGTTTCTTGTATGCAGCACAATGATGGATCCTGTATACCCAACAACTCTTTAAGCCTCTGTATTTTTATTGGTGAATTGAGTCCATTGATAATGAAAGATATTAATAATCAATGATTGTTAGTTCCTGTTATTTTTATATTGATCATATTTGTGTGTGTATGTGTGTGTGTGTGAGTGTCTGTAGGAAAGTGKTTCTCTTCTTTTAGTTTTGCTCATGTGAATTTATTAATTTTGTGTTTTCTTGTGTGTAGTTAGCCTTGTTGGAGTTTTCCTGCTAGTTTTTACTGTATGACTACATTACTGGAATGATATTGTTTAATTTTGATTTTGTTGTGGAATATATTAGTTTTTCCATCTATGGTGATTGAAAGTGTTGCTGAGTATAGTAATCTGAGCTTACATCTGTCTATTCTTGGGGTCTGTTTGACATCTGTCCAGGCCCTTCTGGCTTTTAGAATCATTGTTGATATGTCAGGTGTTATTCTGCCTTTATATGTTTGTTGGATTTTATCCCTTGCAGCTTTCAATATTCCTTCTTTGTTGTGTATATATAGTGTTTTCATTATTATGTGGCATGAGGAATTTTCTTTCCTGGTCCAATTTACTTAGTGTTCTTTAAGCTTCTTATATGTTTCTAAACATCCCTCTCTTTAAGTTAGGGAAATTTTTTTCTGTGATTTTGTTGAAGCTATTTTGTGGTGTTTTGAGATATAAAATGTCCTTCTTCTATTCCTACTATTCTTTGTTTTTCTCTTTTCATAATATTAGAGATTTCCTGAATGTTTTGTGTCAGGATTTTTTTAAGATTTAAGATATTCTTTGACTAGTATTTCTTCTACAGTATTTTCTATGACTGAATGTGTCCCTTCCATCTCCTGTATTCTGTTTGGTGATGCTTGTTTCTATGTCCCTGCTGTCTTTCTAGGTTTTCTCTCTCCAGGATTGCCTCAGTTTGTGTTTTCRCCATTGCTTCTATTGCCATTTCTTAGGCTTTGAACAGTTTTATGCATTTCCTCCACCAGTTTTATTTTCCTGTATATCTTTATGGGATTCATTTATTTGATTTTTATAAGCTTGTATCATCTTCATGAGAATAGATTTAAGATCATTTTCTTTCTGTTAATGTGTGTTAGGATATTCAGCGGTTGCTGTAGTAGAATAGGTGAGTCCTAGTGGTGCCATATTATCCTGGCTTTTCTTGAGTGTATTTTTACTCTAGCCTTTAGCCATCTATTTCTCCCTGGTGTTACCTGGCCTGATAGTTTGTGCTGGCTTTTGTGATTGCATTTATAGCTGGTATTTCTGGGTTGAACCAGATGGCTACAGGCCTCCATGAGTAATAAATTATAGTGAACCAGAAGATGTAGAACAGAGAAGAGTACTGAGGATTTTCTCAGTATTGTTTTCTTGCTAAAAATTTCCCATTGACCTTGTTTGTTGTATTAGATATGACTATGCATAAGTAAAGGTATAATACTCTGTTAAATGTGTTGGGGAATATTTTTGACTCCAGAAGTAGTGCAATAGAGGCAGGGATATTACATTCATTGACCTATCTGACCAACTATCAAAATTCTTCCTCAAACCCAGGGAGGGTTGGAGCTTCATGATAGAAAATGTATCTAGCATGTATAAGAGGGTGCAGTTCTTCACCAACACTTCTATTATTTCTTAATTTTTAAACATGTCRTGTGTAATAATTTCATCTTCTCTCAAACTATTGTTTTTTGGCCCCAAAGTCCAGAACACATGACAATTTAAATTTGTTCATTTTTGTGTATAAATACTGTACCATAAAATACATAAGAACCTCAATTCGTAATTCTAATAGCTGAATAGAAGTGATGATAGAGTGAGCAAGCTTCTCACTTGCTCTTTTCAAAAGCATTGCCCTTTTCTTGAAAGTAACAATAAATACTTCAGCCCTCAATTTTTAGGTTTCTTCTTAGTATCTATTGACAATTTTCATAAAGTTAAGAGAATACTATGCTATTGCTAATTATCTTAGAATATTAATTAGGGAAAATGTTGAGTTTTTCCAGGAATTTTTCATAATACACCATCTCTGATTATTTGTGTAATTTGATTTTATTCTGTCTCATGCCTTATTTGATAGCAAGCATGTTGCTCTATAACAAGATTCATTTCATGATTTTGCATTCAGATGTTAAATGTTTTGCTAGTAAGTTCATTACCATACTTTTAAGTCATGTCTCTATACAGGATTTTTTTCCCAAAAGTGTTCTTATTTTAGAAAGAAGGTAGGAGAAGCTTCCAGATACAATTTTCCACTTTTAACTAATTTGCTATGTTTTGCAAACTCATGTGAAAAGTTGATATAAATTGTCTGTTAAACGTTTCATAAAAATTCCRCCATGAATATTTATGGAGCTGAATTCTTCTTAGTGATTGTGTGTTTTATTTAAAATTCAATTACTTTTAAGTATGATAGACTATATGTTACAATTATGTTCATTTCTACCACAATATTTTCTTTTGTTTTATTTTACCTAAATCATTGAATTTTACCATTATAAATAAAATGACTGTCAAAAATTTCAATTTGTTTTTTCATCATATTTTTTCTTTTTTTATAGCCATCTTTCCATTTCTTTACCAAATATATGACAAACTAAACATCTCCATATTTCCAAGTGATGCTATAACATTTTTTAAAAAATTTGTAGAGAAGACCAAAAAATATCGGCTTGAAAATACCCAAGAGGTAATATATGAAAAATTTTATTTCAATTCAAAGGCAATGATGTCAAAATTCAAACATTCCCCAGAGAAGACACTATTGAGATATTTGATTAATATTGTCTTTTYAGCTTGAGATGTCACTTGCCTAGAAATTTAACAGTTATGTTTGACTATAGAGATTGCCAATTTTATAACCAAGTTTTGCCTAATGCAGCCTATGAGCTGGAGAAGGGATATTGGCAGAAAAAAACATAGCAGAAGGATGTGTGGGAGTCAGTATTGTGCTTGTGATGTCACCAGTGTTTCTCTAGTATTCATGTGTTTGGAGCATGTCAGGTAATCATATAAAACCCAGAAAATAGAGCTTCAAACAGCCATCAGTCATAATGGGATATAGGTTAAGAATGTGTCAAGGAAATGACAAATTGACATATTCTGTATGCAGAATTTCTTTCTAAACAAGTGTCTATGACAGGAAAAGGAACTATAACCATCCATACAAAGGCTTGGGCACATCAGCTACAAATGCTCAGTATCAAAGAAAGCCATGAGGAAAAAAAGATGTTGGGCATGGCAGGATGATATTAGAAGTACGCATCTTGTTCTCCAAAATGTAATGATGAGTGTTTATTTACTAGTGATTCAGGCAACAGTAGCTATATTTTAACATTAAATAATTTATAGCCTCATAAAACTGCCTAAGTTCTTCATTAAATTTCCATTTTAAGCTCCCAAAACACATATCTTTTTTGATATTTTTGTCTGCTTTCAGAACCCAGTAGATTTTCTTCAGCTGATGATGAACTGCCAAAATTCCGAAAATGAGGATGATTCTCATGCAGGTAACTAAGGATACATTAGGATCTAAAAAGATATGCACAGAAGAAGGGGCTGGTTCTTAACATATAAAGGTGTATTCATGTAAAGAAGACAGGCTATTAAATTTCATAAAAACACTGAAATGTGGTATTATATGCAGCAGCCAAAGGAACTTTCTAAAAACACACAGTATAGAATGTTTATGTTCTGAAGACTACCATGCCTTCTATCTATGACAGAGACTCTACTTGCATGAAATCTCATAAACCTAGTACCTAACAAAGACCTGATTAGTTAAAAACATAAGTTAATATCACTAATAGAGGAGGGAAATCTAAGGACTCATCTGGAGATAACAAGCTGCACAGATAATGAGCCTTCCCCAAGAAGCCCCCTAAATAGCTATCCAATATCTAGATATCAGCCCTAGAAACAAATATATGCAGATAACACTGAGAGAATTCATTAGGTAATTCATTTGTTTGTATGTTACACTGATGCTCAAGGAATTGGAAGCCACGGATTTGGATGTCAGTGTGGATGAGACCTAGGAAGAAAAAGAGGGAAAGTCATACATAAATAGTGTTACACTTATACTAATCTTAAAGCCATTTGTAAGCATGACTTTCTTAGGACAAAATTCATTTATGATGTATGCATTTCCTACATTAGCCCATGCTGTTTCTCAGCCTCATGCAGAACCATTGAATTAGAAATTTCTCCTGGAAATCTGCTTCCATGGAATCCAATCAGGAGGTACARTGGTTTGCATTTCATAAGTATTTGCCAATGTAATATACTTGGAAAATTTATTTTTTTCTTTCACAGTGATCTAGTTTACTTAGGATGAAAGAAAACACTGTGAGTGTTAAATTTCATCTTCATTTTTTTTATCCAATGCCACTGGCTTTAATACTTCAAAGGTGTGGGATTTAGGGGTTTGATTTTACTTTTGTTTTAATTTTTATTTTTTCCATACTTTACTACTACAATGGCTGTAAAATCATAATTGTCATAATTTATCATGTATCCTATATTTGAAATTAGTTTTCAGTTTACAAATAGTATTTCTTTCTGACTTGTTTGCTTCTGCCATATCTACTCTTTTCCTCACAGATTTTACATATTTGCAAAGTCATCTGTTTATTCATTATTTGTATTATGTGTGTGCTCTGAGTTTTGTGACTTTTCCACTTCCATGGACGTTTAGAATGTACTTTATAGAACATTCTGTACAGAAGTTAAAAATTACAAGAAAAATTCAGTTCATAGCACCATTGATGAGAATATAGAGAAATACTCCATATTCTTGACCCTAAAAATGAACACGCAGCCCACAATTACCATCCCCACTGAAGTAGTAAATATATGTAACTGATGAATATACATTAACAAAATTTTATTACATAACTTTCTAGTTTATATAACTTTTAATTCATACCTTTAAAATCCTTTATATTTTGATCAATATATGATGTGAACATGCAATTTAATTATGATTCCTTCCAGAAATTTGTTTTTTTCAAAATCTATGTCCTCTAAAAAAATAGGAATTTTTTACAAGCATATAAACAATTATGATTAAATCAATCCCAAATTTTCTCCTGAATCTTCCCATAATTTTTTCTTCCAAGTTTTTATCCTTTTTTTTTTCAAATCCTACTGAGTTCACTTAGAGATGCTTGTACACGACAAATGAAGGACAATTTCTGGTAGTGAAAATGCAGTACCGGATAAAATCTCTGGGTTTATTTCCTCAAGAAAAATGAGTCTTCATTTCTCAATATCTATCTGTTTCCAGCAGCTTTTCATTTATGTGTGGCACACTAAAAGCCCTCCCCATCCATGCTGGAATTTTGTCTGGCTTAATCTTATACAGGTCTCCTAGATTCATCCCACCTCTTGTGAGTTCATGTTTGTAAGGATCCTGTTATCTCCAGAAAGTGCTGCAGACAACCACCACCTCTGATGTTTACAATATTTCTCTTTATTCCTGGATAAGCTCTGGGCCATTGAGCTATTGCTGGAGGGACTGTGATGCAAAAGTCCCAATGAGATTTCTGGGCATCATGTGACTTCCAATTTTATGCATACTGATCAGTTCAGGTTCCCTGTGTTATTGACAGCTATTTTTAAAAAGAAGGTTCTGTGATGAAGGATAGAAGTGTATTAAGATAGAAGAAATAAGGATAAAAATTTAGGGAACTGTCTATTGTTCTGTCTATAAAAATATTAGGCTCTCCCATAGATTCTGTGACTCATTAAACAATGAATATTTGGCCCAGTTTCAAAGACCAAGATTGAATTCTTTCCTAACATTATGTTACTATTATACCAATAGACATATCTTGGAAGAAGGGAAGCTGTTATTTACCTCACAGGGTTTATAGCTAGGTAATACTATTGATCACTACCTCCAAGGATTCATAGAACCGTTCTTTATTCTGAAAACTCACTAGTAGATATAAAGTTTCCAGATTCTAGAAAAGCTTTATTTCTTTATGTCTGTAATATTAGTATTAGCGCCTTTAATAATAAAGTCTTACTATCAATTTTGGAGTATGACAAAGGACAATGTAATGTTTTGTGCCTCCAAAAATGGAGGTAACCTATTATTGTCCACAGTCTTTCTCTGTGAATGAATGTCTAGGACAGTCTGTGTCCTTCTGGAAAAAGGTAAGTCAGTTTAAACTGCTTTCGTGTGTGTGTGTGTGTGTGTGTGTGTGTGTGTNTGTGTGTGTGTGTGTGTGTGTGTGTGTGTGTGTAAATCACATGTGGTATTTTCTAAGATTTTGGTTTACCCAGCTCCCAAAATTTCCTGTACCATTATGTTAGTTTTTTCCATTATACACACTATGCATTTGTTCTCCCTCCCATAAACAACCTAATGACTCTTTAGGAAATTTCTGAAGTGGACACAAGTGAAATGATGTTTTGCTAAACCAAGCACGTGAACGGGTCTGTGATGAAGGATTCTTCCATAATGACACACATGTATTTGTTGAACTTACATAAATTGTTGATCTCCATTTGTCATGACTCCATAGACAGTAACACCAGAACMCTTCTTGTGGTATGCTGGTGGCTCTTGACACTTCTGTGGACTTGGAACAATTGATAGAGTGATATCAGCTGATATAAACTCACATAGAGTTTTGCTAAGACAAACTCACATACTGAGGCAAAACATGTGGATCCATGGAACACACATGATGTTTGGATGGAGTATAAATAGGACTCAACTGTTAGAAAGGCTTCCGTGTAGAGCTAACGTTGCATCATATCTTGGTCTCAAGTCTTTACTGATCTTCTCTTCATTGAGAGAGGTACACCCAAGAACTTCTCCAGGTCCTATTCAATCCTGCTGACTTGTGCCCAATGAGCTGTGGCTTGTATATCTCTATTAGGTCATGCCATCTCTGTTGATTCATGTTTGCTATCCTGAGGCTAGTGAACTGACTGCTGCTTTATTCATGAAGTATTTGAAGGTAGATTGAGCTGTCACTGCTGAATCCTATGAACTGAACTGCTGATTGCCTAAGTATACAGATGGGATTTGCTCCAAAGAACAATTTCTAAACAGATCCACTTCCCCTGTATCCTAATAAACATTCTTACCCACTACCTCTAGAAGCAAGTTAAGCTACTTAAGACATTTTATTAAAGGTAGGGTTGAGAAAAAATTAATTCTACAAATATCTACCCTCTATATTATTATGTCTGCATCCCTATTAATAAACCAATGATATAATTTACCATGTTCAAACTGTTCAGCTCTTAACTCCAATTGGCTACCTCTGAGGGCTATGATTCATGGTTCACTAACACCAGGGTAGCTTCCTACTCTCACCAACTTCTTCTTTCTCCTTGTGTTTATCCTCAGACCTCAAGCCTGGAAACCCCAATCCACTTATGTCACTTCTACCCAGAAATTGGCTGTCAGCATCTTTATTTAAACAATAATTTTAAATTGAAGATCAAGGTGAAATTGTATGTACAGATTCTCTCATCCCTAGAAGCAACCAGGCCTTGGGGAGCAGTAGCTTTCATTGTAATATAAAACAAAAGACCATACCTCAACAATTCCAATTTTTCCCTAAGTAAGAAGGCTCTTTCTCTTTAATAATAAACAACATACAGAAGGAAACTTATAAATCAAATTATGAATTTAATAAGTAAGAGTTACATTCAAATAGATCAATCTGTTCATATCTGGCAACTCAAAAAAAATGTATTCAATTAACTATCCTGGCGTGTTTAGAGTTTGACATCTAAAACATTTTACATTCTAATTTTTAAATTAACTTAAAAACATCTTATGCCTAAGGATCTTCCTAAATGGTAAACCCTTAAATTTAATTCTTCATCTTTCTTACTTTTCAATCTCATCAAAACCTGAAAAGGAACAAGTATTACTTGAGTATGTAGAAAGTGCTGGAACTGAGACTGCTGACTTCCTTCAAGTCCCCAATATTGCCTCTATAACATTGAAACATTCATCTTTAGACCTTTGACTCAATTTATCCGACAGACCTTAAGTGAAACAGGAATTATGAAAGACTATCTTATGCTGTCCGGGCAAAGTTTAGCAACTGATTATCTGCACAGCATTCTGTCTGCAGATGAAGTTAGGGCATTTCTTTCCAGTGGCTAGCTTGTCACTACAGCAGCAACTGCACATGGAAGTTATTTATGTGCATCATTTCTATGGAGTAGAAAATGGGAGCAGGAGCAGACATGTCTCATGGTCAAAAGATCATTAAATAATAAAATATTTTTAAATGCCATCTTCTGTGAATCTCTAATGCTTTCAAAGACCATCCATCGATTCACAGCATATCTGAACAAGCAAACATTGCCTGTCTCCAGCTACCTGTTATCTACTCATTCAGGACGCAGATTTCACTTATGATCCAGACAAATCTGATATGACCATGAGTTTTACTATCTGACTATTAATTTGTATTAATTATCTTTAACAGTTTATAATATTAGATATTAAAAAGACTGGGACTAAATATTGTGTTCTTAAAGTTGGTTACATAWGCATAGTACCTATACAAGGGTTGAAATATATATAAATTTTGTTGTAACAAGATTAATATTATCAATATGCAGAGATTTATACCAGTGTAAACTTTAAACCTGTATCAATGTATAAAATTATGTACAAAGAGAACAAAATATAACCTCAATTCTGCAACAAAATATAATGATCTCTACCAATGTAGTATTATGGCTCTAAAATATTTTTTAGTTCAAGACTACATTCAATAATATAATCCTATTTGACTAATTTCATTCTGTTCAATATCCTTACCCTTAAAAAGAAAGAAAGAAGGATAAATGTGGAAGCCCATATTTATAGAGACCTCCTACTAGTGTGATACCCATCATCAAATTAGCTCTCATGAGTGGCAATTAGGTCTCCTGGGGGAACCCTGCATTCCAAGGAGACAAGCTGGATGCTYAGAGTAACTTGAAATTCTACCCAATGTTAGCTCATATGAGCACAGCTTTTCTTTTTCTCTTGGATAATAGCAAAACTGTGCCCCCACACGACCTCTGCACACTGACCATCAGAATACATCCTCCCTAAGGCAAAATATATTTTAGCAACATAAAAGCATAATTTTACAATTTGAAATTATAAGCATACCATATGTGGATAAATATGCCCAAAGACCCATCTATGTTATTACAAATTTAAGTTTGATTTGCATTTTATTTTTAATTGCTAAGGACACTCCTAATTATTATTAATCAAAAATCTATATAATACTTTTATGGAAAATCTGTGTTATTTTGTATCCCAGACTGCTGTTTGTAGGTAGCTCTATCAGCAGAGGGTCCTGCCCTGACAGTTCCAAGCAGGTCCATTATTCAGAGATCTCTTTTTCTGCCCCATATGTCTGCTATGTTTTAGTTTAGACACTATGTTGCGCCTATTTTGTGGGCAGACATCATTCCCCAGGCAGACCTGTGGTTTAGCAGCAGCATTTAGTAGCACCTGGAAAGGACATAGGTTGGTTTATGTTTAAAACTGCTATTGTACATCATAGATTCTGCTGCTTAGAATACCATTCAGTTTGTAAATTTTGCATTCAAATTTTGAAAGAGATTTACATGAATCTGAAGATTGCTGTTTATTTGTACCTCATTTCACAGTATTAATGCCACCAAACATTCAGGGAAGTTATTTCTATTTCCTGGTGTCTTCCACATTTTTTCCAGTGTCTTAAAGTTGTTATGTTTACAACTCTTTTATGATCTTACATTAATTCCAAGACATTTGTGATGCAACTGTTAATGAAACTGGTTTTCTGATTTCTGTCCTTTTTGTCATTTTTATTAGAAAGTTACTGATTTTCACAAACTAATTTTGTATCCTAAAATTTTGCTAAATTTGTTTGTCCATAAGAGGAGTTATCCAATGGAGACTTTAGAGTCATTTATATATAAAAGCATTATCCAAAGATTAGTATGTGTTTTGTTACATCTTTCTTCTTTTACTTATTGCTATAGCTATTACTTTTAGACGTTTAAAACGTTTATAGACTCATAAGGACATAACTTCAATTATTAAATTCTACTAAACTCAAAATTCTAAAATAAGATATATGTATTTCAATATATATGACATGTCAAAGTAATGTCAAGATGAAATAAATAATTCAAACAAATTCATGTCAGTAAAAGGCATAGAAATAATTTGACAATATTTCTGTATATATTCTTAGAATTTCAGAGATTTTCATCAATACTACTCAAAGTATTCTGAAAATGAAAAATGAAAGAAAACTTCAAGAAATCTTTTTTTGTAAATGGAATATTACACTGGTGCTAAATATAAACATACCCCATCAAAAAGTGATCTATACGTGAATCTCCTTGGTGAACATAAGCATGAATTTCTAGATAAAATATTTGCAAACCAAATTCAATAAATGTATGTACAAATCGCTGTGGTGAAAATTCTCCATAAAATGCTTGCAAACCAAATTAAATAATACATGAAGAGGATCAATTATCAGGATTGAATCTCAAGCATCTCTTTTATCTCAGAAACTTGGAAATTATATATATCCTGTGGCATAGACACACTTAATAACAGAAAAACATAGTCTTTCCTTAGATGAAGAAATAATCTTTTAAAAATCCCACATTTCTGTTGTATGATAAATATTCTATAGAATCTCTGATTACAGAGGGCATGTATCTGTATGATTACAGCAATATAAAACAAGACCACATCTAAAGTGAATGTACAAAATGAATGTACATATATGTATACATATACATATGCATATGTGTATGCATATACGTTTGCATTTACATTTACATATACATATACACATATACATACATAAAATCACCAGGAGTACATGGATGTCAACTCTCTCCAAATGACATTTTCTGAGAATGATTTTCTTTCTGGTAAAGCCATTCCTGATTGTACTTTCATTTCCCATTACAGCTTTGATATCAGCCACCACTTGACAATCTGAATTAGACAGTCTTTTTTGAGGCTTTTACTCTCTCTTTTTTAATTATTTTATCTATTTACATTCCAGTCATTTTCCTGCTCCCAGTTTCCCCTCCCACAATTCCTCATTCCATTCCTTCTTTCCCTTGCCTCCAAGAGGATGTATTCTATCCCAGGCCTTCCCCTTCACTGGACGTGAAGGCTCTCAAGGATTAAGCCCTTCTCATCCTGAGTCCAGAACAAGCAGTCCCTTGCTATATATGTGCTAGGGTTCTCAGACCAGCTTGTGTATGCTCCTAGTTGGTGGTTCAGTCTCCCYGGGGTCCAGGTTTCTTGAGACTGCTGGCCTTTCTATGGAGTCACCCTCCACTACAACTTCTTAAATCCTTCCCCTAATTCAACCATGGTGGTCCCTGACTTTAGTCCAATGGTTAGGTTTAAGTATATGAATCTGTCTCAGTCAGCTCCTGGTAGAGCCTCTCAGAGGACAGACATGCCAGGCCCCTGTCTATAAKCACATCRTAGCATCAGTATTAGTGTCAGTCCTTGGTGTTTCTWCTAAGGGATGAATTCCAAGTTGGTCATTTGACAGCCTTTCCTTCAGTCTCTTCTGCATTTTTGTCCCAGCAGTTTTTTAGATAGAAGAAATTCTGGGTCAATAATTTTGACTGTTTCTTTTTCTTTTTTTGATATATTCTTTATTTACATTTCATTTCCCTTTTTCTGGTTTCCCCACCCCCCAGATGTCCCATATGCCTTTCTCCCTCCCCTTGTTCCCCTATTTAGCCCTTACACTTCCCTGATCTGGTATACCCCTGCATTGCTGCATTGGGCCTTTCCAGAACCTGGGTCCACTTTTTCTTTCTTGTTGGACAGCATTTGATAGGTGGATTGTGTCTATGGTGTTCCAAGATTCTAGGCTAATATCCACTTATCAGTGAGTGCATGCCATGTGTATTCT
>BDUI01006763.1:48851-61821 GCA_002335545.1 Apodemus speciosus
CTCTTTTCGTTATCTTACTGCTCTAGATATGGGGAAAGTGAGCATCCTTCTACCTGATTTCAGTGGGATTGCTTCAAGTATGTCTCCATTTAATTTTATATTGGCTGTTGGTTTGCAGTAAATTGCTTTTATTTTGTTTATGTATGAGCCTTGAATACCTGATTTCTCCAATACTTTTAACATGAAGAGGTGTTGTATTTTGTCAAATGCTTTTTCTGTATCTAAGGAGATATTCRTGTGCTTTTTTTTTCTTTGAGTTTCTTTATGAAGGGGATTCCATTAATGGATTTTGTATATTAAACCAACCTTACATCTCTGGGATGAAGCCTACTTGACTGCAGTGAATGATGTTTTTGATGTGTTCTTGGATTTGGTTTGCAAGTTTTGTCGAGTATATTTGCATCAATATTCATAAGCAAGATTGGTCTGAAGTCCTCTTTTTTTCGTTTGGTCATTCTGTGGTTTAGGTGTCAGAGTAAATGTGGCTTCATAGAACAAGTTAGGTAGTGTTCCTTCTCTTTCTATTTTATGGAACAGTTTGGGGAAATTTGGTATCAGTTCTTCTTTGAAGATCTGGTAGAATTCTGCATTAAATCCATCTGGCCCTGGACTTTTTTTTTTTTTTTTTTTTTTTTTTTGGTTGGGAGGTTTTTAGCGATTTCTTCTATTTCCTTAGGGGATATGGGCCTGTTATTGATATAGTTTACCTGTTATTGATTTATCTTTAGAATGTGGAATCTGTCTAGAAAACCATCCATTTCATCTAGATTTTCCTCTTTTGTTGAGTATATGCTTTTGTAGTAGGGTCTGCTGATTTTTTTTAATTTCCTCAGTTTCTGTTGTTATGTCTCACTCTTCAATTCTGATTTTATTCACTTGGTTCCTGCTTCTAGGCCCTTTGGTTGGTTTGCCTAGGGGTTTATCTATCTTCTTGGTTCTCTCAAAGAACCACTTTCTGGTTTTGTTGATTCTTTTTATTGTTTTCTTTATTTATTTTTGGTTTATTTTGGCCCTGAGATTGACTTTTTCTTGCCTTCTACTCCTCTTGGATGAGTTTGTTTCTTTTTGTTCTAGAGTTCTCAGGTGTGCTGTTGTTAATGTTAGATCTCTCTAGTTTCTTCACCAGGGCACTTAATGCAATGAAATTTCCCCTTAACAATGCTTTCATTGTGTCCCATAAGTTTGCGTGTGATGTGTCAATATTTTCGTTAAATTCCAGGAAGTCTTTAATTTCTTCTTTTATTTCTTCCCTGATCAAGTTATCACTGCATAAAGAGTTAAGTTTCCAGGTGTATCTGGGCATTCTGTAGTTTTTACTCTTATTGAAGACCAGCCTTAGGTCATGGTCACCTGATAGGATGCATGATATAATTTCAWTCTTCTTGTACAGTTAGRCGGTTGTTTCATGCCTGAATATATGGTCTGTTTTGGAGAAGGTTCCATGAGATGCTGAGCAGAATTGTATTCTTTTTTAGGKTGAAATATATTGTAGATAGCTGTTTAATATATGTGGTTCATATCCTCTCTTAGTTTCACTGTGTCTCTGTTTATTTTCTGTTTCTATGACCTGCCCATTGGTGAGCATGGGGTGTTGAAGCCTCCCACTTCTATTGTTTGGGGTTCATTGTGTGCTTTGAGCTTTATTCAAGTTTTGTTGTTGTTTTTCTTTTTCTTTTTTTCTTTTTTTTATTATAAATGCAGATGCTCTTGCACTTGGAGCATAAAGGTTCAGAATTGAGAATTTCTCTTTGTGGATTTTCCCCCTGATGAATATGAAATATCCTTCTTCATCACACTACAACTTTTGGTTGAATGTCTATTTCATTGGATATTAGGATGGCAACACCAAGTTCTTTCTTGGGACCATTTGCCAGTCTTTTACAATGAGGTACTGTCTGTCTTTGTTATTTACGTTTATTTCTTGTATGCACCAAAATTCTGGATCCTGTTTGTGTAACCAGTCTGTTAGTTTATGTCTTTTTATAGGTGAGTTGCATCCATTAATATTGATAGATATTAAGGACAGAATATTGTTATTTCCCCTTATGTATTCTTTTTGTACATGGCATTATGGTCATGTGGTTCACTACTTTGTCTTTGTTTTAAAATAATACCTTGTCTTTTCTTTGGTAAAAGTACCTTCCTTGAGTTGGAGTTTTCCTTCTGGGATCCTCTGTAGGGCTTGATTAGTAGATACATTGCTTATGGTCCTGCACTTGTCTTTTGCTATCTGGATATCCCTGGTGTTTGTTGTTCTAGTTGACTGTCTGGAGTCTGCCTCTTTTGTCCTTGGGTTGCTTCAGTTCTCCTTGTAGACCTGCAGCCTTCACTGTAACAAACCACCTGTGGGTCCTTTCAACTGGGAACTTTTCACATGGGCAGAGAAGCTGCTGATCTGTTGCCCTGGCTGCAGTAGATTTCCTGGAAGGCCTTCAGTCTCTTAGATCTTGAGTGTAGTAGTTAAGCTGTTGTCCAACTTCTTCGAGTGCAGCTGGTCGTCAACTGCTCTCAGTGCAGTGGTTCCTCAAGTGCTCTGAGTGCAGTGTGTCTTCAATTGCTCTGAGTTCAGTAGCTCCTCTTCTATTCTGAGTGCAGCAGGTCCTCAACTGCTCTGAGTGCAGCTGCTTCTTTCAGATGGGTTATGATATGATGTCTTCAGTGGAGCAGCCAAGCTAACACTCTACCCCAGCAGTAAGGGGCAGGCAGAAGGGGTAAAATGGACAGGATGGAKATTTTGAGATTTTAATTTTGATATAACATTAGTTCTTACACTTCTCCCACCCAAAAGTTACTGTACATCTCTACCCACACTTTTTCAAGTTTAAGGTCTCTTTTTGCCTAAATTGTTATTGCTTGTATATAGGTATATGCCTTACATATATATTCATAAAAGTAACCTGCTCAGTCCATATAATGCTACTTATATGAAAAAATGTTTTTAAGATAGAAGTAGTTGAATCAGGAGTCAAATAATTTAGAAGATATATACTCTTCTCTCATTTCTCATAAAGGTTTTGATGCCTAAGATCTTGTAATATTCCTGCCTCTGGCTAAGGCAGTTTACATATAGTACTCATTAGAAGACTAAAATAGAGTTGACTGATTCCTGTTTCCTGTTAAGGTGAAATCTATATACCTCGCAATATCACCTCCTGTAGCTTAGTGACTTCAAACAGATGCCATTCATTGTACACATTGATGTGCTTTGAACCCAATATTATATGCTCAGTGAACATCACTGACTGCTAGTCCAAGGAGTGAGGAATGCAAAAGTTAAAAAGAAAACATTAAGGTTATAATCCAACATTAATTTAAAAAGTCTACAGAAGTGTTCTAATGTTTCTCATGATTGTGTATAATCTTCCCTAATGAGAATCACCAAATTCAACTTGCACATACATTCCAACACATCCTTCATMTGACTCCAATGCATTCTGTTACTAAGGAATTATTTCACATTCTTACATGATGCTTAAAGACTCTCAGAGAACAGATGCTTCCAGAGCATTTCCAGAATCAACATTTTTATTTATATAATCACATCAGAAATTAAMATTTTTAATTGTTTTTTTCTCTTTTATTCTTTAACCTTTTTTACAGTCCAGTCTTCATCCCCTTACTGGTCTTCCCCCTAACTGTTCCCCATCCCATTCCTCTTCTCCTCCATCTCCAAGAGGATGTCTCCCCTCTGCTGAATCTCACCCTGTTAGGCCTCCCCACTCCCTGGGATATCAATTCTCTTGAAGGTTAGGTGTATCTCCTCTCACTGAGGCCAGACCAAGCAGTCCTCGGGTGTATATGTGTTAGGGGCTTCATATCAGTTGGTGTGTGCTGCCTGGTTGTTGACTTAGTGTCTGAGAGATCTCAGAGGTCTAGGTCAGTTGAGAGTGCTAATTTAAATTGGACATATGACTTTACTTTCAGTAGTTTTTCTCTTAATAGAAGAGATAGAGACAAAAGTAATTGATAAGAGAGTAGAAAAGCAGTCTGGTGCCAGTCTGGGTTCACTTCTTTCCTCAGGGCTTCTAGACACAATGTATACACTAGGCTGGAAGGAGGGAACAAAGCTTATCCAGACAGGTTCATCTGATGGGTTCTTGTCTGGCAGTTATTGCAGGGAGAAACAGCCTTCTCCCAGATTTTCAGTGAAATGCCTCTCTTTATTTGAGGGGTAACAAGTGTTATATAAGCCTTGGGTAGTAGGTAGGGGTTTTCATGGTGAGTGTACATTATTGGCTGTAGCTGAAATGCTGGGAATGCTTCAATTTCATGAAGAGGAACTCCAGGTGACTTCTGGACTTGACCTTATGGGGAGCAAAGAAGTTAAACCTGTAATTGCCTACCAGGCTCTGTGTATACCCCAAAGGTAGTGGAGGTGGGGAACACAAAGCTGTGTGTACTAGCACATGTAGGCCCAGAGACAGGGATGGAAAAATCCCTACTCCTGCTTGTCTCAGGATGAGCTTGATAGGGTTTGGATATGCCTCAGCATCACCCTTGCTCTAGGCCAGATCCCCGAGTCACACAACTCACTTATCTCATAATGTATGTCCTTGCAAATTAATTCATCTGATGAATCTTTAAGGAAGAAGAGAAAAATAAAATATTTTGTTAAAGGTTCTTTATGAGGCAAAAGGAGTCCTGAAATGAAAGGGATGATGAAAAAGAGGAAGCAGATTAGGATAACTAGAATAAAACAAAGATAGGAAGGGAAGAAAGGAGCATGAGGAAACTAGAGGATGCAATACAAACGATTCATTCATAACGTATATCTTCTTTGTCCCCGATGAGTGAATCCCCAACTCAGACATCAGGACAGTTCTTTTTCCCTTTACTTTTATTTTGTAATGTTTAGACCCAGGGAACCCAGACTTCTTTTTAAAGAAGGACTTATTTTAAGGACTTTAATGTGTAAGGACACATTTGATTTTAATGAGCATCCATCACACATCATCTTTAATGCTGGGAGATTCCTTATTGTAAAGCAGCACAAAGAACCTTTAACTTCCAAATCTCATAATAAATCGACTCCACCACTATTAGAATAGCAAATAACCTGAATTCCTGTGTATGATTCTGTGTGAGGGCTATAAGTGAAACCCAAATATGTCAGTCTTGTGTGCTTCTTGTTTCCTTATTTATGTTTTTGCTCAATTTTGACACCAGGTTCAGCAAGGAGAATAAGGGCAGAATCAATCCTTATGTATTCATGCCTTTTGGAAATGGTCCGAGAAACTGCCTTGGCATGAGGTTTGCTCTCATTAACATGAAGCTTGCTGTTGTCAAAATCTTGCAGAACTTTTCTGTACAGCCTTGTGAGGAAACACAGGTGAGGCAGAATGTATTCTTTTTTACATAGTTTTGTTTTTTATTCACATGCATTTTCATAAAGTTGGGGATATGTATCCCATAGATAGATAGATAGATAGATAGATAGATAGATAGATAGATAGATAGATAGATAGATAGATAGATAGATGACATGATAGATGATAGATATAGATATGTACATATATACATATATGCACATATATGTATATACATATCTATATATTTACATATATATATACACTAATTTATCTTTAATTAAATTTTCTCGGTTAAAGATGTATTTAAAGTCATATGTCAACTCTAGGATCCTTCATTTTTGGAGCAGTTTTTCTGTGTCCAAGTGTAAGTTGTAAGATCATAAAGAGTTAATGAAAATATCCCTTATATAGTTATATATAATATGATTGAATGTAGGTGTATATTTGTATTTTACACTGGAATTGGCTTTGTTAGAACATTTTCATACTTATGTACACTATATATGTGACCAATTCTTTTCTGTTCTTTCATCTCAACCATAGCCTCCACGCCCTCCTCTTTCCAGTCCCCTGTCCTGCTTTCTCACTCTACCAGATCCACTGCTGCTTCATTTGCCTTCATAAAAAAAGCAGATCTCCCAGTGATAGCAACAAAACACAGCATACAAAGATGCAATAGACTATACATAAACAGTTCTTGATAATGTAACTCAGTATGAGGAAATGGATCGCACAAGAAGGCAAAAGACTCAGAAACACACACATATTGTTAGAAGTCACACAAAAACTCCAGTCTACACAAACATGGCATGTATGCAGAGGGCCACTGCAGTCTCTGTGAGCTCCCATAAGCTCTGCTTTGTTCTGTGGGCCATGTTCTCCCAATATCCTTGACCTGTATGGCTCCTACAATTTTAAAAGAGATTTTTAAAGTGTGTTTCAGGTTAACTATGTATAAAAGTATACTGTGTATCTGCCTATGGTTCCTGAAAGACACTGTCTTCTTGAAGTCAGTTGTCTGGTCTTACAAATCCTCAACCCCATTCTGTGTAAACTTTTAAAGCAAGTTGTCACATTTATAAAAGTGCTTGAAATGTCTCAGAAGAACTTAAGAATACATTGTCATTAAGTTAATTGAAGAAATGCCCAGCAAGTTTAATTTCATGAGTTTTGTAACAAATGTCTCAAAATATGTCTGTTGTAGGAACCCTCTCCCACAAACCAACAAGAATATCATTTTTAAATTAATGTAATTAATTTTAATTAATTTTAATGTAATTCTTCTTTTAGCAATTTCAAAATAGATGCAGGAGACTAATATCTTAATATACCCCAAGGTCCCATCCTGTATTACAAACCCACTTGTATCAGATGGGAAGGTAAACATACTGTTTGGAAGTCAGAGTCTGATAACAGTGCTCACTGTGTACAAACCATACTCATGGCTGTCTTTCCAGTTTTACTAAATGAAAATTAACTTTATATCATATTTTTAAAATGTATATATAAATGTATATATAAAATGTGTATATAAAATGTGCTTTACCAAGTTCAAACTTCTATTTTTCATTTAGAATTTAGATCAAATAAGAAGATACACTGCTACAAYTTTGTTCTTGGCCTATTACAGGATAGGTAGTCAATATGTATGTTAAAGTATAAATAGACTGAATCTTATTTTCATATTCTATATAAGAAATTAATTATGTTCAATATTAAAATGATATTTAATCACTTATATAGATTTTGTTAAAACAAGAAGTCTGTGTGGTTCACGATGTTTTTTGTTTGTTTGTTTGTTTTTGTTTGTTTGTTTTTGTTTTTTTTGTTTTTTTTTTTGTTTTTTTTTTTTTTGGTTTTTTTCGAGACAGAGTTTTTCTGTATAGCCCTGGCTGTCCTGGAACTCACTCTGTAGACCAGGCTGGCCTCGAACTCAGAAATCCGCCTGCCTCTGCCTCCCAAGTGCTGGGATTACAGGTGTGCGCCACCACGCCCGGCCCCACGATGGTTTTGAACATACTATGTACCTCAGCAAGCCTTAACTTTGTATTCCTCCTCCCTCTTACTTCTGAATATTAGGGTCACAGCCACGCAACAAAATAGGAAGAAGCCAGGATTGTTCTTAATAAATTGGTTCTAGCAGCCTGTGAAATTTAATAATTCATTTAACTTACCAATGTGTATCTTCAATTATTTCAGATTCCCTTGAAATTAAGTAAGAAACTGATTCTTTCTCCAGAGAAACCTATCATCCTGAAAGTTACACCAAGAGATGGAACCATAAATGAAGGCTAATTTTGTTCCCAAGTTCTGATATTTTCTTTAAAGAATGAATAGCAAATATCTGAGATTTTAACTTACCCTAGAAGAAAATCTAGATGACTATGACTTTAATCTTCTGCACTTTGTTAGTTGAATATTCAGTCTTCAATGATTTTTAATCATCTTGATAGAGTCTTGATTATTATGTGTGAAAGGAAAATTATTGTTCATAATGTACATGTTCTCTCATATCAGATTTACACTTTTCCAGAGATAGCACAATGCTTTATTATTATAGTGATTAAAGTTTTCTCAATAATATTGTCAACGTTGTTTCATTGTAAGATCTTTAATTTCCCATTTATGGCTGAGCATTCTACTAACAACTTCTTTGACTAGTTGTGACTTGTTTTTAAAGATTTACTTACTGTGATTTGGAGGGCTGACTTTTCTTGCTATGTCCCTGATTGAGGTCTAGAACTTACTATATAACTCAATTGATTTCAATCATGGAATCCCCCAGAGTGAGCATATTGATTTCTTGGATGACAGGCATGTGGCATCACTCTCAAAATGCATTATGGTTCTCACTCTTTTTTTATTCACTTTACATCCTGATCACTGCCCCACTCCTACCCCCCCCCATCTAGAGTCCCTAATGTTTCCCCACTCCCCTTCTAGTCTGAAAGGGAGAAGCTCCCTCTGCTGGTATCTCCTCACCCTGGAACATCAAGTCTCTGTGGGGCTAGGGCTAGGTGCTTCTCCCACTGAGGCAAGAAAAGAGAGCTGAGTTATGGGACCAGATCCCACAGGCAGGCAACACATTTAGGGATATCCCCTGCTCTAGTTGTTTGAGACCCACATGCAAACTGAGCTGCATATCTGATATATGTGTGTGTATGTATATTCATATGCATAWGTATATGTGTGTGTGCATGCTCATGGGAGTCTAGGTCCTGCCTGTTTATGCTTTATGTTGGTAGTTCAGTCTTTGAGAGTCCCCAAGGGTCCAGGTTGGTTGAGCATGTTGGTCTGCCTGAGGAGTACCTATACCATTCAGAATCTTTAATCCTCCCCAATCTCTTCCAGAAGAGTCCCCAAGCTCTATCAAATGCTTGGCTATGGATCTCTACATCTGTCTCAGTCTGCTGCAGAGTAGAGCCTCTAAGAGAACATCCATAGTAGGTTCCTGTCTATGAGCATAACAGAATATCATTAATAGTGTCAGGGATTTTTGTTTCCCTATGACATGGGTTACTATTTGGGCCAACTATTTCTAGGCCATAAACTCATACTCTGATCATCCCCTATGCTTGCATATTTTGTCAGCAGAATAAATTTAGGGTGGAATTTTTATGGGTGGGTTGGTATCCCTATAGCTCCATTGGGTTTTCTAACTGGATATTGGAAATAGCCTCTTCTGGTTCTATAATCACAAAGCTAAGAGTCACAACTAAGGGCACTCCTATAGATTCTTGGAAGCTGCCCCATCCACAGGTTTCCATCATGGCCTCAAGCCACCCGGACCATACATCCCAGCAGATTGACGATTTACATTCATTCTCATGACCATCTAGCCATCTCCCCTTTTTCTACCTGTATGGGAAGGATCTGATAGTAAAATCTGGTTCCCTAATTGGTTCTTGATTTGTCAATTAAGATGGCGGAAGCCAGTTCCTGGGCAAAAGGAAAGCCAAGATTTATGGATCCCAGGAAGAAGAGAAGGGACAGAGGGAGAGAGGCAGTTTCATTGGACCAGGCTTTAGAATGAGTAAGACACAACAACCATAACCTAGAGCCTGCACCTTCTACCACAGGCAGGGACTGAGAAGGTTGGCAGCACATAGTTGATAATATTAGGGCAGGATATTCTTCGTCCAGCCATTGTGTTATCTGCATAGATTTAAAATAATAAAACTGTCTAGTGTTTTCCATCCTCAGGACTAAGGTGGACAGTAGGAAAAAGAGAGCTTCTGGAGCAGTTTTTGGCATCTTGGAGATAAACCTGTAGAGGCTCATACATGACAATCACCTGGGAAGGAGCACAGGCTATAGGAAGTGTGATCTCAGAGCTATGCCAAGAGTGCAGCCACGGGCTAAGGAGAAAGCATGTTTTTAAAACTACATGCAACATCTACCACACCTGATCTTGGAATTCCCCCATTCTCTTCCTCATACCATCTCCAACTCACTTCCCTAAGTCCATCTGCCTCTTACAATAAATTTCTTCCTCCTTATATGTTACACTCAAGAAAACTCATTTGGACCTTCCTTCTTGTTTAGCTTCTCTGGGTCTGTGGAGTAGAGTGTGACTATCCTGTATTTTATAGCTAATATCCACTTATAATTGAGTACACATTACACAGGTCCTTTGGCTCTGGGTTACCTCACTCAGGATATTTTCTAGTTCATTTCATTTGCCTACAAATTTTGTTTTTGATAGCTAAATAGTATTCCACTGTGTAGGTGGACCACCATCTTTCTTTCTCCATTATTAAGTTAGGGGACATCTAGTTTGTTTCCAGTTTCTGGCTATTACCAAGAAAGCAACTGTCTTTATGGTATAGGAAACATCTTTGTGGTATATTCCAAGGAGTCATATATACCTGGGTCTTGAAGTGGAACTATTCCCACTTTTCTGCCAAATTGATTTTCAAAGTGGATGTACAAGTTTACAACCTCACCTTTTGAGGATGTGCTATAACTTCAGTTTTTGATCTTAGCCATTTCAAAGATTGTAAGAAGGTATATCAGAGATGTTTTGAATTGCATTTTCCTGATGTAGTCATCAGGACTTTGAATGTTTCTTTAACTGTTTCACAGCCATCTCAGATTCCTCTGTTAAGAGGTCTCTGTTTAGCTCTATATCTCATTTTTAAATTGGGTTATTTGGGTTGTTGGTACYTACTGTCTTGAGCTCTTTATGAATTTTGGGTACTAGCCCTATGTCAGGTGTAGGGCTGATGAAGATACTGTCCCAATCTGTAGACTTCCATTTTGCCCTATTGACAGTGCCCTTTGCCTTACAGAAGCTTTTCAGTTTCATGAGATACCATTTAAAAATTGTTGATCTTAGAGGATGAGCCACTGGTGTTGTGTTCATTGTCTTGTGTACCAATGTTTTCAAGGGTATTTCCCACTTTCTCTTCTATAAGATTTGGTGTATCAGGGTTTTGTTGAGTTTCTTGATATATTTGGACTTGATCTATATTTGTTCTGATATTTGATAACATGTAGTTATCCAGTTAGACACCATTTGTTGAAGATGCTTTCTATTTTTCTTTATGTGGTTTTGCCAACTTTGTCAAAAACAAGTATCCATACATGTGTAGGATTTTATTTTCAGGATCTTTCATTTGATTGAATTCATCAAACTATCTTTTTCTTACCAATACCATGCAGTTTTTCTTACTATTGCTCTGTAGTAAAGCTTTAATTCAGGGATAATGGTACCTGAAGATCTGCCTTTATTGTTCAGGATTGCTTTATTGTTTAGGATTTAGCTCTCCTGTATTTATACTTTCTCCATAAGAAGGTGAGAATTTCTTTGTACAAGTCTGAAAATAATTTTGATGGGAATTGCATGGAATCTGTAAATTTCTTATGTTGAGACAGCTATTTTTGACCCTCTTGGTTCCTGTGGAAAAGCAGCCAGATTGGCCAGGTGTGCAGGGAACATCAGAGTCGGGAATCGCTTGGGACATAGCCTGCCTGGGTTCCTTCTGCGTGTGGGAGCTGGGCAGTTCTATGGATGTCTGGGCACATATCCTGCAGGGGAGTGTCTGTCCCGTAGTTAGAGGGAGCCCTGAGGTCTGAGGTCACTACCATCTTGGCTCCTGTAACAAAATGACCAACTCAGCCAGGTATGCAGAGAAAACCAGAGTGAAGGATTGCTCAGGATACACCCTGCCTGGGTTCCTTCTGCATGCGGGAACTGGGCAGCTGGACACATACCCTGCAGGGGAGCATCTGGCCTATAGGGAGTCACGCAGTTAAAGGGAGATCTATGGTCTGAGGTCACCACCAACTTGGCTCCTGTGGTCAAGCAGCCAACTCGGCTGGATGCTCAGGGATGGAACCCTGTGGTCTGAGGTCACCACCATATTGTACCTTGTGACCAAGTAGCCAGCTCAGCCAGAGACCTGTGCCACATCTGACACGGGGAAGATCCCACTTCCTGATATTCTCTAGAGAACCGGCAGGAGCAAGTTAATTGTTACTGACACTTTTCATCGGATGTAGTAGACCTGTGCCACATCTAACATGGGGGAGATCCTACCTACTGATATTCTCTTGAGAACAGACAGGAGCAGGTTATTCAGTAGAAGCGGGGCATTCGAGAACCAACATCAGCAGAACTTTTGAAATCGGGCAGCAAGCCCTGCCCTGGGCCATTTCCTCTGCAAAGTGATCGGTTCTTGGAGGGGGGTACCCACAGCATCCACCATCTTCACTACTGGGCGGACCAGACAGGCAACACCAGGCACACAGAGACAACCCAAGTACAGCATTGCTTGTGAAAAGGCACGCCAGGTCTCAAACAGCACCCAAGAGTATGGCAGCACATCAGCAATCTGTGCAAGGGGAAACCCAGTCATTCAGGGGTGCAGAAATAGCCTTACAGGCCCACAGGAGGTTCAAGCACCAGCCAGTGACAGCAGGACCAATTAATGCCAGAGAAAACCAAATGGAAAAAGGTAAAGATAGGAAAGTTACTAAAAGAAATCAAGGCAATATGGCAGCATCTGAAGCCAATTCTCCAACAACAGCAAGTCCTGGATACCCCCAACAAACCAGAAAAGCAGGATTTGGATTTAAAATCACTTATCATAATGCTGTTAGAGGAACACAAAAAAAGGACATAAATAAATCTCTTAAAGAAATACAGAGGAACACGAATAAGTTAGAAGCCCTTACAATGGAAATACAAAAATCACTTAAAGAAATTCAGGAGAAATTGAGTCAACAGGGAGAAGTCATGAAAGAGGAAACACAAAAATCTATTAAAAATACAGGAAAACACAGACAAGGAAGTGAAGGAACTGAGCAAAACCATCCAGGATCTAAAAACAGAAGTAGAAACAACTAAGAAATCACAAAGGGGGACAACTTTGGAGATAGAAAAGCTTGGGATGAAATCAGGGCCCATAGATGCAAATATCAACAACAGAATATAAGAGATAGAAGAAAAAATCTCAGATGCCGAAGATACCATAGAAACCATTGACTCAACAGTCAAAGAAAAGGCAAAAAGCAAAAAGCTTGTAACCCAAAACATCCAGGAAATCCAGGACACAATGAGAAGATGAAACCTAAGGAGTATAGGTATAGATGAGAGTGAAGATTTACAACTTAAAGGGCCAGCAAATATCTTCAACAAAATTATGGAAGAAAACTTC
>BDUI01006763.1:72079-82187 GCA_002335545.1 Apodemus speciosus
TCCTTAGGTTTGGTCTTCTCATTGTGTCCTGGATTTCCTGGATGTTTTGGGTTACAAGCTTTTTGCATTTTGCATTTTCTTTGACTGTTGAGTCAATGGTTTCTATGGTATCTTCGGCATCTGAGATTCTTTCTTCTATCTCTTGTATTCTGTTGTTGATATTTGCATCTATGGGCCCTGATTTCTTCCCAAGGTCTTCTATCTCCAAAGTTGTCTCTCTTTGTGATTTCTTAGTTGTTTCTACTTGTGTTTTTAGATCCTGGATGGTTTTTCTCAGTTCCTTCACTTGTTTGTTTGTGTTTTCCTGTAATTCTTTAAGAGATTTTTGTGATTCCCCTTTCATGACTTCTGCCTGTTGACTCAATTTCTATTGTATCCCATGGCGACATCTTCCTAACATGTCTCTCCTCCTCCCCTAACCCTGCCAAAATTTAATCCTCCCTATTTCTCTTCTCTAAAACCTATTGGCTCTTGGCATTTTTATTCACCAATCACAGTCAACTGGGGCCAGTGTCACTGGATATCTTACATTCAGACTCTGTCATCTTTGGGGCAAACATGCTTGGAGCCCTCAAATTAGCTTTAGAATACAAGTAGCATATTGCCAATTCCTCCACATTTTCCCCTTTTGTCCAAATTAAGAGACTATTTTTCACATATAAGTTAAACACAATTACATCAATTATGCAAATTATAAGGTATAATATACACTTATAATGCCAGGTTGATCATATTGGCAATTTAGACAAAGTATTCTAACATCTATCCTAACTTAAAGAGTTAACAATTCTGTACCTCAATTATGTTTGATTTCAAATAGTATTACCATCTGAAAACCACACTTACAAGTTTAAAACATCCTTAATGCTAAACAACTTAAGCTCAGTTGTGAGAGTATAACTAGTATTCAACTCCACCAGTGATTTGATAAAGTATTACCTGAATATGCAGAAAGCACAACAACAGAGCTTCCAAAACTTAAATGTTTGACAGACACAGCTCATTACCAGGACAATCCCCATTAGTTCTTATAATGTTGAAGCATCTGTCTTCAGCCTTCTGGCCCAGAGACAGACCTTAAATGAAGAAGAAAGGATTAGCTTGCATGTCTCGTCAGAGCTTTGCAGCCAAATATCCTGCATCCATTTTCTCTCTTCAGTTGAAATTAGGGCATTTCTTCACAGTGGCTAGTTTTCTAAAATTGAAACAACCCTGCATGGAGATAGTGGTACTCAATATATTCTTTGAAGTGGAATTGGGATATTGTCAGGAGCAGTCATGTCTCATTGTCAAAAGATCTTTTAATAATTGAAATAACATAGAATGTCATATTCTGTGGATCTATAGTGCCACTGAGTGCCACCATCTTGATATAGCTTAAATGAACTGTCAAACATTAATTATTCTTAGCTATTGACTATTTGAATAATCTTGAAAACTGTTTATTGTAATTAACTAAATTAGAATCTAATAGGACTATTAGTTTCACTATCTGACTATTAACTTGCATTACTTAATAACTTAAATAGTTAATATAATCTATTAAAAGACCCCTTCTGGATGTTCCTTTCTGCTGGAGGACTGCTAATTACTCCCCTAAAGCCACCACAGACTGAAGCATCCTAAGAGATCTGCACTTAGGGCATCTGGGAAGGACCCTYCCAAAGTCCTACAGCTTCCATTGTGAGCCCAGTGGTCTCTGGACCCATCATCTCCCAACCCCCCTTCAAATTCCACTTCTCTTCTGGTTATCCTTTTTTCTGGGAAGACTGGTATCTAGTCAGATGCCCTGAAAACACCACATCTTGAGACATTCCAGAAGATTCCTTGCACTCAGGTGGTCTGGTAAACTTACACCACAATCTGAAGCCATGCTAGGAGTTTCTTTGCATACAAGGAAACTGGGAAACAAAAAAAGCACAGTCTGAAGACTTCCTGGGGGCTCAGCAGCATGCAGGAAAATTGCCCCAACAAACTGAAATCCTCCCAAGAGTTCTGATGGACACAGGGAAACAGAAATCACAATCTGTAGCCACCCCTGGAGAAGAGTTTAACCAAAGACAACAGCTTGACTGTTCTTCTGAAGACACAACAATCTGAAGGCTTCCAGAAGAACTGCTGCAGCCATGGCAACAGATGAGCAGCTTCTCTGCCCTTCCAAAGACCCCACAATAGGAAGGACCTACAGGAGATCTGCTACAGCCAGGTCCACAGGCCTACCAGGAGACTTGAAGCAACCCATGGACAAAAGAGGCAGACTCCATACAGAGTCACTCATAACAGCAAACAGGGATAACCAGATGGCAAAAGGCAAGCAGAAGATCATAAGCAATATATGATCTTGTAGGTATCATTTCTACATAAAACAAAAAAATATACCTTCTTCTCAGCACCTCATGTTACCTTTTCCAAAACTGACCATGTAATTGGTCATAAAACAACCCTCAACCAATGCACAAAGATTAAAATAATTGCATGCTTATTATCAGATCACTATTGACTAAGGCTTGTCTCAATTAGCAACAAAAACAACAGAAAACCCACATACATATAGAAATGTGACAATAACATGGTCAGGGTAGAAATAAAGAAAGAAATTAAAGCTTCCCTGGAATTCAATGAAAATGCTGACACAGCATACCTAAACTTGTAAGACACAATGAAAGTGGAACTAAGAGGAAAATTCACAGCACTAAGTGCCCTGATAAAGATACTGGAGAGATCTTACCCTAGCAACTTAACTGCACACCTGAGAGCTCTAGAACAAAATGAAGAAAACAAGCTTAAGAGGATTCGATGGAAAGAACTAGTCAAACAGAAGGACCAAAATCAACCAAATAAAAACAAAGAAAATGATACAAAGAATGAACATTAGGGGACAGGGAATGTTGGTTCTTTGGGAGAATCAAGAAGATAAATGAACCCCTAGCCAAACTAATTAAAGAAGCTAGAGGCATTATCCAAATTAACAAAATCAGAAATGAAACATAACAGTTTCAGACATAACAACAGAAATGGAGAAATTCAAAAAATTATCAGAAGCTACTACAAAACCTATACTGAAGAAAACTGGAAAATCTAAATCAAATGGATAGTTTTCTAGACAGATATCTCATTCCAAAGTTAAATCAAGATCCAGTAAACTATCTGAACAGGTCCATAACCCCTAAGGAAATAAAAGTCTTTAAAAAACATCCCAACAAATCAAAGCTCAGGGCCAGATGGGTTTAGTGCAGAATTCCATCAGACCTTTTAAGAAGACCTAATACCACTACTCTTTAAATTATTCTACAAAATAGAAACAGAAGGAGCACTCCACAATTTGTTCAATAAGCCACAATTATGCTCATACCTAAACCACACAAGGATGTAACACAAAAAGAGAACATCAGTCCAAATTAACTTATGAATATGTATGCAAAAATACTCAATAAAATTATTGCAAACTGAATCAAAACCAAAGACAAATCAAAACCATCATTTACCAAGATCAAGTAGGCTTCATCCCAGGGATGCAAGGTTGCTTCATTATATAAAAATCCATTAACTTAATACACTATATAAACAACTCAAAGAAAAAATTTGCATGATCATCCTTTAGATGAAGACAAAGCATTAGACAAAATACAAAATACATTCATGTTAAAATCATTGAATTGATCACGAACTCAAGGCCCACACTTAAACATAATAAAAACATTTTACTGAAAACCAAAAGCCAATATCAAATTAAATGAAAATATACTTGAAGGAATATGACTAAAATAGGAGACAATACAAGGATGCCCATACTTCCCATATCTATTCAATATAGATGTTCTAAGAATATAGTGTTCTAAGTTATAGCTAGAACAATATGAAAACACAAAGAGATGAAGGTGATACAAATTGGCAAAGAAATAAAGGTATCACTATTTGCAGATGATATGATAGATAAGCATCCCCAAATATACCAGAGAAATTCTTCAGCTGATAAACAACTTCATCAAAGTGGCCAGATTAAAAAAAAATTAACTGTAATAAATCAGAAGCCTTCCTTTATACAAATAATAAACAGGCTGAGAAAGAAATTAGGGAAACAACTCCCTTTACAACACCATCAAATAATATAAACTATTGGGATAACTCTAACCAAACAAGTAAATGACCTGCATGACAATAACTTCAAGTCACTCAAGAAAGAAATCAAAGAAGATGTCAGAAAACTGAGAGATCTCCCATTCTCATAGAATGGCAGAATTTACATAGTAGAAATGGCCATCCTACCAAAGGCAATCTACAGATTCAGCACAATCCCCATCAAAATCCCAACACAACTCTTCAATGACATGGAAAGAACAATTCTCAAATTCATCTGGAAAGAAAGGCAAAAAAAATCCAGAATAGCAAAAACAATTCTTAACAATAAAAGAACTTCTGGGGGAATCACAATCTCTGACCACTAGCTAGACTACAGAACAATAGTGATAAAACCTGAATGGTATTGGTACAGAGACTGACATGCTGATCAATGCAATAGAATTGATGGCCCTGAAATAAAACAACACACTTAAAGACACTTGATCTTTGACAAAGAAGCTAAAATGTACAATGGAAAAAGGAAAGCATCTTCAATAAATGGTGCAGGTCCAATTGGCTGTCTATATGTTAAAATATGAAAACAAACCCATATTTTTCACCTGGCACTAAGTTCAAGTCCAAGTGGATCAAGGACCTCACCATAACACCAGACACAATCATCTAGAAAAGGAAGGGGAAGAGCCTTGAACTCACTGGCCTTGGGGAAATTTTCCTAAAAACTCCAATGCTTATGGCTCTAAGATCAAGAATTGATAAATGGGGCATCATTAAAGTAGAAATCTTCTGTAACGGAAAGGAAATATTCCATAGGAAAAAATTGGCAATGTACAGATTGGTAAAAAAAAAAATCTTCACTAACCCCACATACAATAGAGGGCTAATATCAAAAATATATAAAGAACTCAAGAAGCTACCCTCCAAGGAAACCAAACAAAAAATGGGGTATTGAACTAAACCTAGAATTCACAACAGAGGAATCTTGAATGGCTGAGAAGCACCTAAAGAAATAGTCAAAGTCTTATGTGATCAGAAAAACACAAATCAAAACGACCCTGAGATTCCTCCTTGTACCAATCAGAATGGCTAAGAGCAAAACCTCAGGGACAACACATGTTCAGAGGAAAAAGAGGAACACTTCTCCATTACTGGTGGGATTGCAAACTGGCACAACCACTCTGGAAATCATTCTGGTGGTTCCTCAGAAAACTGGAAACTGATCTTCCTTAAGACCCAGGTATAAAACTCTTGGATACCCAAAAGATGCCCAACACTGCCACAGAGGTACCTGTTCAACTATGTTCATACTGGCCTGTTTTATGACAGCCAGAACCTGGAAAAACACAGATGTCCCACGGCAGAAAAATGGATACAGAAAATGTTCTTTATTTACACAATGGTATACTATTCAGATATTAAGTACGAGGACAACCTGAGTTTTGCAAGTAAATAAATGGAACTAGAAAATATCATTCTGAGTGTTGTAACTCAGACCCAAAAGGACATGCATGGTATGTACTCATTAATAAGTAGATATTAGTAAAAAAAACCTACAGAATACCCAAAATATAGAACTCAAAAAGGTTAACAAGCTAAAGGGTCCATGTGAGGACACCTTAGTCCCACTTGGGAAGGAAAAGAAAGCAATCACAATGGAGGATGGAGGAGGGTGGGTGGGAAAGGAGACATGGARAGAAAGAGAAGAACATGATCAGATATTGGATGGAGAAATACTGAAACCCTGAGGGCCAGCAGAAAGAATGGAAACAGGCTAGGAAGTAGGCACAAAACAGGGGGGGGGGACCTATAGAATGCATCAGAGACCTGGGAGGTGACAGCTTCTCAGTACTCAAGGGAGCTTACATGGAATGCCCTACAGTTGGAAGAGGGGACTTGTAGAGCCCACCTTCAACAAAAAGGCAGAGCATCAAATGAGGGATGGGGTTGCCATCCTACAGTCAAGTTTCAGACCCATATTTGCTCCTGTCTGAAAGAACTAAAAAGATGAAAATGGAGAAGAGCCTGAGGAAAAGGAGATCTAGCAATAAGCCCGAAGTGGGTTACAGCTCAAGGGGAGGCCCCAAGGCCTGGTACTATTACTGAAGCTATGGAGTGCTCACAGAAAATGGACCTATCAAGACTGCCTTTTGAAAATCCCAACAATCAACTGAGTCAGATGCAGATATTTATACTCGACTAATGGACAGAAGATACTGACCCCTGTGGTTGAATTAGGGAAAAACTGGAAGAAGCTCAGGAGAAGAGTGATCTTGTAGGAGTACCAGTAGTCTCAATTAAACTGGACCACAAGATCCCTCAGACACTGATCCACCAACCAGGCAGCATACACCAGTTGATATGAGGCCCTCAACACATACAGAGTAGGCAACTGCCAGTCTGGTTTCAGTCACAGAAGATGCTCCTAACCCTCAAGAGACTTGATGCCCCAGGGAATAAGGAGGTCAGGTGGGGTAGCCATCCAGGGGTGGAGACATCCTCTTGGAGATGAGAGAGAATGTATGGGATGAGGAATAGTAAGAGGGTAGAATAAGAGTGGGATAAAATCTGGAGTGTAAAAAATAGTTACAAATTATTAAAAAAAAAAAAAAAGAATCAGATGGCAGGAGGAAATGGATGGAGGAGCCATGTTTAGCAGAATGGGTGCTTCAGGATCAGGTATTGAGAAGTTCAGAAGAGATGGCCAGATGACCATGAAAATGAATGGAAATCTGCAACCGATAGGGAAAAGGAGGTGAGGGATATCTTGGCTCCCTGCTGGCAGGTCTAGGCTAAGAAGAGAGAACCCGGTCCAGGCGAGTCTCTCTGGGGCTGAGCAGGATGGTGAGGGTCATGGCTTGGATCTCCTGCCATCTGGAGAATAACTACCCTGAGCTAAGCTGGGAGTCTGTCAAAGCAGAAACTAGTTTTGTTGTATCAGTCTTTTGTTTATAAAGGGCTAAGAGGAGGTGGGTTTTTGCTGAGGTGAGATGAATTAGTGGGAGGGGAAGTTTGACAGTGGGTATAAGGTGACTGACAGAACCAACCAAGTTCTTCCACATCAGTGTTAGGTAGCCAATGGCAGGCTTAAGCAGATCATGCTGAGACACTGCAGTAAGGAAGTGACCTAGACAGGTCTCTAAACTCAAGCAAAGGCTCAGGCTCCCTCACTAGGCCTCAATAACTGGCTGAATAAAGTTCAACATCTCCCCCTTTCTACTTTTTATGAGCCGGTCACATGGCTCATGTCCTAGGTTGTCCCCTACCTGGAGATTTTACCTGTCTCCGGGTACCATGTACCATGCTTGCTTGAGGGTCTGCTCCATGACCTATCTTAGGTTGTCTTAGCTCATCTGAGATCTTACCTGTCATCAGCAAAATGGAGAGCTGTGGGTAGTCATTCATACTCTGAGGGTCAATTGTATGTTGATCTTGGCTCTTGGGACTTGAGCCTTTGATAATGGACCTTAACCTGATTAAGACTTATTGCCACTAAATGCTATTAGACAAATTATGTGACATTATTAAATAAACATGGCCCCACCATGAGAGGGATAAGGAGAAGAAAGGGACCAAGTAGGGAAATAGGTATGGCAGGAAGCTGTGGAGGCCAGTCCACAGTGTGTTGTCTTGAAACGCTGTCCTTCTCTTAAGACTTCGTGTATCATCAAATCCCCCAACAATCTCTTGGAGTATCTTCATTGTCATTGACAGGGGAAATCTTCATTCTTTTTTCTTGATTTCTGTGAAGGAAGCAGAAGGAGGCCTTTAAGAACTTGGAATTTGCCTGGAGTAGTTATTATCATCATTCACCTGCCGGGGCAAGTATTTTATGTCTCTGGCTGGTATCCAGATTTTTTTTTCCATTTAGGGGGAACACTCAGCAAAACTCTCCTCTGGTTGTTAAGAGTGGGCCTGGACCACTCCTAGCTCTGGTCAGTGGGTCTCTCCACCTGACACAGGTGGAGCTATAGGAAAATGAGGATGTCCAATGTTTTTGAGAGGTAGATAAATGAGGAGATTCTTTTGAAAAATTTAAAATATTTAAAGTAAATTATGTCATTTTGAATTGACCATGTGGGGGTAGAGACTCTCCATGTGTCTGTGGCTTTTGGCAGCAGCTAGCATGACAGGTGGAGAACCCTGGTCTCCCCCTGCATAGATGACGTGGGGACAGATGTTTACGGGTTCAACTATAATAGGGAGAAGAAAGGAAAAGGAGAAACATTGTTAAAACCTAGTAGGTTTCTTCTTTCTCTTGTCTTTCTGGAGGTTCTTTAGTTGATAAAGATTTGTTAGGAATTGGTGGGTAGAAGAAACCAAGAAAAGATTTCCTCTACTCTCTCCTCTCCCCAATCAACTTGTAGCTCACCAAGGCTGGGAGGGAAGCGGCTGAGCACTCACTGGGAGGCTAACTGTTGACACCAACTCTCACTTAAAACTTCTTTGAGGAAAAAAATGCCACCAAGTCCTCTGCCTTGCTTGTGATCTGCTCCCTGAAAGAATCAACCTTGAGCTTCACTTTTTGATCTACCTCCAGCAAAGAGGCCATGTCAGGGCTGGGCCTTCTCCTCTCCAATGGGTGCCAAAGGTACTGTCGGCTCCAGGGAGGGCACCAGAGGGGCCCAAAGAATCTCTGCTGCCCTCAGGACCCAGGTGACCTCACTGGCTTGTTTACCATTGCTTGTTCCCTCCCTCTATGTGGGCCAGCCACCAGAACAACTGCTGCTTCTTACTCGCTCTCCTGACTCTCTGGCTGCTGAACATCCTCAGGGAGAACTTGTTGACACCAGGCTGCAGGATTTGGAGCCCCGATTTGGAGGTGCCTAGACTAAATGCCAGCACAGGAGATTCTTTGTCATATAAGAAAGCAGGAGGAAGAAGCTGCTGGCACCATTCCTCCACAGTCTCTGCATTGTTTCCTGCCCTGATTTCCCTCCATAATGGACAGTAATGTATAAACTAAATAAACCCCTTCCTCCAAAACAAAACTAAACTAAACTAAACCAAACTAAACTAAACAGGTAGCCTGGCTGCTGTGCAGCTCTTCTGGCCACACTGGAGCCATCATGGCCAGCAGGTCAGCCAGCACAGCCTCCAGCACCATTTTCTTGTCCGAGTCTCCTACACCCTGCAGCCCACATCTTGCAGTGACAGATCCAGTTGCACTACAAGAAGGCCATCGGCCACGAAGCTGGCCACCTCTGTGCAGGACAGGTCTGCGCAAGACACATCTGCACTGCCAGGAGYACTGGGGGCAGCAGCAACAGGCTTCTCAAGGGCCAAGGTTTGCCTGCTGCCAGTATGCACCTCGGGACAGCTCAGGGAGCTTTCCCATGGCGGCCTGGTTCCACCTCCAGTAGGTTTAGGAGGAGCACTCAGCCAGGGGCATCTGTGTGCTCACTCGGGCTCCATGTGCCTCTTGCTCCCACCTATGGCCCCACGACTGGCTCCACACCTTATTCCAGTAGGGGCCCAGCCATGTCGGTGTCACCCTATTCGCTGGCACTGCTTAGTAGCCGTAGGCCGGGGGCTAGCAAACCCTCGCCCACCGCTGGCCACCTGCTCTATGCTACCACCTGCTCCAACCCTGGATACTGGTCCACCCAATTCCCTGATGGCAGGCAGCTGCTGCCCRCCAGRGCCTCCTGATGTTGGGTGCCGAAACTCCTGCTTCAGCAAGSACAGTGGAGAGTGGTGCTCAGTGGCCTGTGCACAGGCCACTGCCCCCAGCAGCAAGAGCAGCAGCGGCTGCACCACCTTGGCACCAAAACTACCTAAACAGCCACACATGCAGCTGCAGCCACGGATGGCGGGTGCCATCTTCTCTGTGGCGGCCTTGTCAGTCCAGCCCGTGRACAGGCTGGCGTTTGGGCAKGCGCCTCACTMTTCTCCACTCCTGATAGCTGTGCTCCTTCGTGGGAGGAGCCCAACTGTGGTGAGGTGTGCATGTGGCCCTGGTTCCCGGTCCTCCTGTCACCCAGGTGAGGGGCTTTGTGCCCCAGAGCTCTTGGGTAGCACATGCCCAAAGATG
>BDUI01006764.1:64333-80623 GCA_002335545.1 Apodemus speciosus
TGTGTGTCTGTGTGTCTGTGTGTGTGTTTGCTTGTTTGTATTTGAGACTTTCATCATGTACCCAAGAGTCTGGCCTCAAACTCTTAGCAACCTTTGTTTTTCAGCCTCCCAAGTGCTAGGATTACAGGCACGTGCCACCAAGCCCAGCCCAGCTTATTTTTGACAAAGTGCAAAAGTAACTCAATGAAGGAGGCTTAGCCTTTAACGAAAAATGGTGCTAGGGTACTTTGACAAATTTACATCCTCCCTCCAAATTAACTTTGATTTAACTTGACACTTTATAAAAAAATTAACGTGCAGTAAGTCAAAGATGTAAGTGCAATATGTAAAGCTACAACTCTTTTAGAAAAATATAAGGGTAGAGTTCAAGAATTATGGTCAGGTAAAAGATTAAACCTTACAATAAAGAGCACAGTGTATCAAAGGAAAACTTGAGAAGCTGGGATGTAGCATGTTTGAGGGTTATTTGATAAAAACAAAAACACTGACAAACTGAACTTCATGAAAATTAAATACTTGAAATATTTCCAAATACATGATAAATGGATTTATCTAGACTATATACATATCTGTATATACTCATACATACATATATATGTGGGGGTGGTATGGTGTGTGTGTGTGTGTGTGTGTGTGTGTGTGTGTGTGTATTCAGCAAAATTTTTGTCAATTGTTAAACAGGCAAACTATACAAGTACACATGTCAGTGAAAGTTCATACTGACAGCAAATAACCACATTACACCCACTGGGCAAGCGCAGATTACAGCCACAGCATTATAAGCACAGATTATATGCCCGCTTATCATAGTGAGTAAAATAAAACATAGAGATAATGCTAAAAGCTGGCAAAGACACAGACAAATTCCATTATTGTACGCGATAATATATCATCCATACATGATGGATATACATCATATATATAATCCCCCCTTCTCCTGAAAAGTAGTTTGGCAGCTTCCATTAAAAGTAAAATCGGCTTCCCATGGGAATCAGATACACGGTCCTCACGTCCACAGCATTTGTCACAGAGAAGTGTGCATCTCCCTTCATTCAGAAGCTTATACGGAATGCCAATGGCAGCGGTGGGCTGTCTGTGTCCCCAACAGGCCCATGCATTTGAATTCGTGTTTTCTCAGCTGATGGAGATATTTTAGAAGGTCGTGGGACCTTTAAGAGATGTGAGTCCCACGGGAGGTAGTGGGTCACTGTGGAAAGGCTCTGGAATTGGATAACCCCACCCACTGTCTGTCTTCTGCTTCTTGACTGCAGCAATGTGACCAGCTGCTTCAAGCCTGTACTGTACCTTCTCTGTCATGATGGTCTGTTTCCCTCAAACGGTAATCCAAACTGCTTTGTGTTTCATATTTGCTTGCACCAAGTAATTAATGCATTTGTAATAAAAGATAGAAACAACTTCAACATATTCCAGTGTGCAGGACTGTAAATGACCAGCCACTGTGGTGTGTCTGTCCTGAGCAGTGCCACTCCATAACGAGAAGGAATCAGCAGTGACGTGTGCAACAGTCTGGGGGTCCTCAAGGCTCCATTCCCAGTGGAACCAACACTACATAAATTCCTTCCTAGAACACTCACCGAACAGCGTGATAGAGACAGTGGGCTTCAAGGGATTAGAAAGAGCAGGAGGCGGTAGAAGCAGGTCTGCATTTATGTCATAGCTTTGTGTCTTATTGACATGGTAGGTACATGAAGCACATGAGACAAATTTGCATACAATACACACACACACACACACATACACACGCAGGAGTGCACATGCCCACCCCACCCCACCCACACAGAATAGAGTGCAAGCAGCTGGAGAAATCTGAATGTCTGTGGGTTGTACCAGCATCAATGACCTAGTTCTGAAACAGCACTGTAATTATGCAGAATGTTAAATCTATCTGAGTGAGGCTTGGTGAAATGACCACAGACTCATAGACATGTAAATATTTCATAATAAAAGCTGTATAATATATGAGCCAGTCATTCTTTAATGGTCAGAATGTCTGCATCATGCTTGGTCTAGAGCTCTTGTATGACTAGATCAGCCATAYGCCAAAAGAGCCATGCCTGCCAAGAATTAACCAATGGATTACATTTTCATAGATTAAAATTTGCTATTTCCAAGGTATAAATAAAGGAGGAGAACTGAATATGTACCTCTTGGCTCCAGGGTGATGTTATCCTTCACTTGGACTGAGTAAGCTATGAGCTGATAAACYGAAATGCTTTGGAGCACCCTGGGTTCAGGATTCCTGTCAAAGTCACCGAACTTCAATGCCTCCTTAAATAGAATTTGTGCCCAGTCTGTATGCTCAAAGGACAAAGGTTGATGTTGGGTGTCTTTCTCAACTTATCTCCACTGTATCTTTTGAGACAGTCTCTCGCTGAGCCCAGAGCTCACTGACTCGTCTAGATTCATTGACCAGTAAGCCTTGCGGGTCCTTCTGCCTTCACACCCCCAGGATTACAGGCACACACTGCCACGGCATGCTTTTATGTGGGTTCTGGGGCTTGAACTCAGATCTTTATGATGTGAGCTCTTTACTAATGAACCAACCCTTTGTCCCCAAAGGGGACAGTTTAAAGTTTAAAAAATAATAATGGCTTAAATGAGTAGAACTTTGAACTACTCAACTCTCAGTTACATGGGTAAGAAGAGGATTAGAAGAGAACTCAAGAAGTCAAAAACACATGGGATTGGCCAGCAAGGCTTGGCAATCTTAGAAAACCCATTTGGGATAGTAAGAGGACAAACCTGGGTATAAAGAAGGCTATTCACAAAGCAAACACTCAGTTGAATACAAGGTTGTCGGCACCTCTACTGGCTAAAAGCCTGGATTTACCAGAGTTGCTATGACGTTGGCATGGTGGTGGCAGCTCTCTTAGCAGCGCCATATCAACATAATGGCTTCTGCAGTTAGCCAGTGCTTGCTCATGTGGCATGTACGGGGGGTGGGGGGGAGGTACACCATGCAACTGTTGATGACCCAACACGCTTAATTTTACTTAATCTTCACAAGAGCATGGTTCCATGACATCATCATCAAGACTTGAAGAACGAGGGAACTAAGGAGAGGAATGTCTCCATACTGTCTAGGGTCAGCCAGTTAGAAATGTCAGAGCCTTGGGCTCTAACTCGGCCGTCTGATTTCAAAATCTGAGCTCTTAACTACTAAATCTGTCTTCTTTAAGACCTGCTTTCAATCCTAGTCTTTACTGGTTTTTTCCCCTAGGAGCGTCCGGCTGGGATGTTCTCTAACTTCATCTTTTCTCCATGGTTCCTGTTTGCCCTAAACAATGTGTTTCGGAAGATGAGATGGGGCCAATAGGTTAGGCCACACAGAGCCTCTGGAACCGATGCAAAGAGATTTGGGTAGATAGGAGATGGAAGGAGATGTCTTGAGATATGTGTGCATGTGGCAGGCATTGGTACTTACCAATGATTTTATTACAATGATAAGACTCATTAGCAAAGTTACTAAGTTTCTCACACTTCTTTTGTCAAATAAGAATTATTGCCTCAGGAAAAATTTCCTACAAAAATAAACACAAATAATGATCTTGTTGTTGTTGTTGTTGTTTTTAACCAACAATATCATGGGGTATCCATCCCTTATATCAGCTCAAGAGCTCTCTACCCAGGAATGGTGTCTGAGTAGACGAGGCGCCACTCAAGTTGCCTAATGCTGCATCAATCCAACCTTGAGCTTGGACAATACAAATGGTTATCTCCCAAGGTGCTGTGGGTGGYTGGGCTGAGCRGGTCAGTTCACACCTACTGTGTGAGTTCCCCACATATCTGTCCTCTGACGGTGGTGAGTGTATTTTCCCGCCTGCGCTTGGGATACCTGAAATGCCACCAGGGGAGGGTTGGCACTGTGAAAACTAGCAATCATAAAGTTCAAGTTGGTTGCTCGTTTCCCAGAAGCTGGCTTAGCTGCATGTCACTTACGTCACTTTCCATGGTGGTTGGCTTCCCCCTGAGTGAGGGGTTGACAAGGGGCGGACCTAAGCTGCAGACCTTAGCTCTGGTTGTCCCTGGATGTCACCTTCTTCTGTTTTGTTGGCCAAACAGCTCCCCAAGGTTGGCTCGGGTTCAAATAAAAAAAATTCCACCAATCTTCCATGGAAAGATTAGCAAAGAGCCCTCTCAGAGCAGACATGAAGATGAGATGAGATGGATGAACTTGCAGTTAAAGCACTAACATAGATATCATTAAGTCATTCTGAAAGCAAAAGGCCTTCTGGAAGATTTTACCTCAGAGAATCCTACATACTTTCTAAATTTCTAAGGATTCTGAATACAAAAGTGCTAGATATGAACGCTTCCTTTGTCTTCACGTGCATAGGCACAGCTCACTCAAACCCCTGCTCTGTGCTCGCCGGCTGCTTTTCTGGACACTTGCCTATCTCAGTGTTCTGTGCTATTTATCAGGCCTCACGTACATGGCCCTCTGTGTTTGTCGCTATGCCTCCTTCGTATTGTACCACATAAAGGTAAAATTTACACACACACACACACACACACACACACACACACACACACACACACACACACAGTTACAATGAGAGCTTACAGACCTTCAGAGAAAAGGAAAAGAGAAAAGTAGCTAGCAGTTCTTAACTGCCCAGTGCTGAGTCTTCTACAAGTGCACTCACTTCTCTGTCCCAGTAGGAGAAGCCCTATTTCCACCCCAGAACAGGGGAAGTGAGTCGAAGGAAGGCCACAGGCCAAGACCAGGCCAAGGCCATGCCCCAAGCTAGGCCAGGGCTCATGGCGCCCCCCGTAACCCCAGCTGCTTGGGAAGCTGACGCAGGAAGATCCTATCTGGGTTACAGTACATTTGAATCCAATTTGGGCAACTTAACGAGACCATCTCAAAATAGAAAGTAACCCCAGCTCCCAGAAGGCTGAGGCAGAAGGCCCTCTGTGAATCTGAGGCCAATCTGTGGTACACAGTAAACTTCAGGGCAGGCAGGGTTACACAGCAAAATCTTGTTTGAAAAATAAAACAATAATTTTAGAAAGTTGGTATTGGTGTCATTCAAGATTGTTCCAAGTCCCGTGAGAGAGGGAGTCCTATGTCAAGAGGTAAAAAGTCTCACTCTCAGTATTCCCGTGGTAGTGGCTCAGCTCTTTTTCCAAATCCAATTCATTAGCTAATCTCTGTGATGATCGAGTTGCTTTTATCAAACCTTCCCAAGGTCCCCAAGGTAGAAAGGTCTCTGTGAGTCAATCAGTGACAATGTAACTCAGGGACAGAGTGTCTGGGAGAGTCCTACACACACACACACACACACACACACACACGCACACGCACACGCACACGCGCACACACACACACACACACACACACACACATATCATTCCATTTCCTTAGGAGAACTTGCACAGACAGGCTCTAGGATGTGTTTGCTCATTTCTGCCACAAGTGCAGCAGCGCAGCCCTTGTTTACAAGAGTTACCTGCATGTTGGGGCAGGGATCCTGGGCCCCTTTGTCTCCGGCTACATGCCTGAGAAAGAAGGAAAGCATTCAAGCCAGCTAAAGAGCAAATGGCGGCTTGCCACAGAGCCTCCGTCCTTCTCTACTCAGACACCAAACCAGTGGGCGAAAGGTACGGAGCCCAACKCAGGCCACTTCTAGCTACCTCGTCAGTTAAAGCACAACTTGAGAGAGGCACCCAAACCCAGCCCCACTCACAGCCCTGTCCACCTGAGGCTCAGAGTTGAATCATCAGCCAGGGTCTGCTATCCTTCCAGGTGAGGATCAAGGACTTCCCCCCAACACCCTGCCCTCTCCTAACTCCTGACCTCACTCTAATATCTCCAAGGATGCCCTCCAAAGTCACCTGAATCCAATGTCCCTAGGTGGGAACTTACTAAATAAAAATGTGCTTACCTGAGAGAAGGTTCTGGTGCCCAGCCGTGGGGGAAAAAAGCACTAAGTTCTAACAGCAGTGACAGCGACTCACGAATAAGTCAGCTAGTTTTAAAAGGTGACTTCATCCCTGGTGCCGTGGAGTTTAAAAAGNCACACACACACACACACACACACACACACATATCATTCCATTTCCTTAGGAGAACTTGCACAGACAGGCTCTAGGATGTGTTTGCTCATTTCTGCCACAAGTGCAGCAGCGCAGCCCTTGTTTACAAGAGTTACCTGCATGTTGGGGCAGGGATCCTGGGCCCCTTTGTCTCCGGCTACATGCCTGAGAAAGAAGGAAAGCATTCAAGCCAGCTAAAGAGCAAATGGCGGCTTGCCACAGAGCCTCCGTCCTTCTCTACTCAGACACCAAACCAGTGGGCGAAAGGTACGGAGCCCAACKCAGGCCACTTCTAGCTACCTCGTCAGTTAAAGCACAACTTGAGAGAGGCACCCAAACCCAGCCCCACTCACAGCCCTGTCCACCTGAGGCTCAGAGTTGAATCATCAGCCAGGGTCTGCTATCCTTCCAGGTGAGGATCAAGGACTTCCCCCCAACACCCTGCCCTCTCCTAACTCCTGACCTCACTCTAATATCTCCAAGGATGCCCTCCAAAGTCACCTGAATCCAATGTCCCTAGGTGGGAACTTACTAAATAAAAATGTGCTTACCTGAGAGAAGGTTCTGGTGCCCAGCCGTGGGGGAAAAAAGCACTAAGTTCTAACAGCAGTGACAGCGACTCACGAATAAGTCAGCTAGTTTTAAAAGGTGACTTCATCCCTGGTGCCGTGGAGTTTAAAAAGRGCAGCGAGGGCTCCCTGGCCGAGCCAACTCTACCTCAACCGTGATGACTCCATCCAGAGCCACAGGCATTGCCCAGACACGCTCAGCCCTCACACGGTGGAGGCTGGAATCCTACAGCTCTGTTGTTTTGGATCCTCTCAAGGTCCTGAAGCACCAATCAGTCGCCTCTGCTGGCTCAAGGGGAGGAAAGCCAGGCACGCACTTCTTTGAGCCAGGTCATTATCTCCAAAGAATCCAACTCTAAAAACAACCAGCACTCTAGGGAAAGAAAGCAGGTAGTTAGTCATCTGGGAGGGGAGCATCCCTAAGAAAGTGGTGGGGAGGGGAAGGAAGGTGGGTGAGCCGTTTGGAACTATTGCCTTGCTAAGGAATTTTCAGAGCTCCTGAGTGAGCGCACAAAGGTGACCGGTGAACTGGAGACTGGACTTCTCAGGGGAAAGTGTTCATTTAAGCAAGAGGCCTGTCTAACGAAGGCGACTGGGTTTCATTTTCTAATATTCACCCCACTGTGTGTGGGTTCATTTGTCATGTTGGCAAATCAGTCCTAACCATGTCCATGTTCTATCTGAAAGACTGGGGCAGGACATTGGCCTATGGGATTCTCAGTTTTGTATATTAAACAGAGGGTGCAGCAACACGGTTTCTAATGGTTACTCCGTGACCCAGGAACCACCTCTGCATGACAACTCCGTGTTCCAGCCGGCACTGAGTGGTGATGGCCGTACTCTTGGAATGGAACAGAGCGTTGAGCTAGGCAGCTGCCTGCCCTTCACCCATCCCTCTATGTCATGGGAATTTAAGGAGAATCTAGGTCACTGGACATGGATTTGATTTCTTGCTGAGCTATTCTGGGCCTTTGGGATCTCTGTGTGCCAAGTTTCACTGCAGAAAAAAATAAAACAAGAAAATATCCCTGTCTAATCAAATATTATATTAGGATCTAAGAGTAGAAGGGGGTGTTTGAACTTTGAAATATAAGAAATGTCAACATGGATTCTAGGAAGGGACTCGGAAGGCTTCTGTTCAGGGTGCAGATAATGATCCAAACAGAGAAGGGGTGGAGTTTATTAATGATAAGGTCCACGGGTGAAGGAGCCRTTTTACTCAGTTCATCATAGAATCCTCAGAGTCTAGTCCACAGAGGCACACAGCAAGTGTCCCATAGAGGATGCACGGGCCAGCTCTGCCCTTCCCATGCTTCTAGAATAGTCCCACTGAGTCTTAGAGTCACTCTGTTGTCAGTAAGGCCATTTGAGGGGATGGAAGTCAGGTCTGTGGGACGCAGGAGACCTCGGTCCTTACTGTTGCCTCTGCTTTCAGGTTCCTCACCGAAGTCACAGTGTTGGTCCAGGAGCCAGACCCAGAAGCCTCCTTTTCAGACCGTATCGCTGTGGAAGTCAACTGGACACTCACATCTTGTCCCTGGGGCCTGGACGCCATCTAGGAGGGTAGGCAGTCTGCCAGTTGCCTCTGTTGTCAACGTTCTGTTAGCACCTTTAACTGTGGTGGGAAGGTGAGCTGACCTTACAGCGAGACTTGCCCTGAGTTGGTTCAGTAATCAGCACTGTCTTTGAGGTCATGTGGGGCTTCTGAACACGTTCTCAAGCATTTCCCTTTGACACTTAGGAGCGGAATTATTTTTAACTTTTATTTTTTCCATTTCATTCCCGATAACACATGAAAATACAAATGTTGTTGGTATACTGATCTAGAACCTGCAACTCTGATAAATTCATGACAAGAATGTTTGTGTAGGCAATCACATGATTTGCTGTTCACACCCTTCTGAACTGCAAGTTTCCTGTTGATTTATTCACTTATTTAATGGCTGAGACCCTGCTACCCAAACTGAATACACATGGTGACGGCTGGGTGTCCTTGCCCTGCTCCCTATTTTAAGAGAATTTAAAGAACTCAACATTTCACAACCGTGATGGGAGCTGAAGGTTTTTTGTAAATAATTTGCCAAATTAAGGCAAATTGCCGTTTACTTTAAAGTTCTAACTGTTAGGCTTATTGTCCTTAGTACTAAGAAAACAGGCTGGAGAATTCTGGAATCCTGGAAACTCACGGACAGTTTAAGCTAAATGGCAAGACCCAATCTTAAACAAACAAATGAACAAAAACCAACGACAACAACAACAAACAAAAACAAAAACAAAACAAGACAGAAAGCAAAAAAACCTACCTTTTTGCCTTTAGTAATTTTTTAAAAATATTTTTTTCTTTCTTCTGCTTATTTTGGATCCATGTTGTCTGATTTTCTTCTTTTTCTACATCCATAAGGCAAAGTCTTAAGTCTTTGGTTTCACATTCTTTCAATATATTTTGAAGCTAACGATATTCCCTAAGCCTTACTTTAACTGAAACTTCAAATTTCAAAATGTTATATCTTGCTCCTTCAGTTCAAAATGTTTCTGGGTCTACTTGGTTTTTTTTTTTTTTTTCCATTACAACAGATTGTTTAAGGAGATGCTATTTAATTTACGGTCTTTCCCTACTATCTTACCGATTTCTAATGTAATCCCACATGGTCAGAGGACACACTCTACATGGTGTCAGCCCCTGTAACCTCACAGCGAAGATACTGTGTCATGTGCACTGATCATGTGTGTCTGTATTGAGCGTGGATTTTAGTGAGGGTTGTCCTGTAACTATCACGTAGGGGAAGGTGATAGTTTCCTAAGATTGCCACAACATATGTCCCAAATTGGCTTAAATGACACAAATGTATAGTCTCACAATTCTGGATGCTAAAATCCAGCTATCAGCGGGAGCACGGCCCTGGAGCTCTGGGGAGATCCTTCTTTACCACCTCTTGCCCTCTAATCATGATGGACACCTTGACCAGCCTTGGCTGGCAGGCCTCGGCCTCTGGCTTCTCAGGGACTTCTCCCCATGCACCTGCTCACCAGCCACCACCCACCCCTCGGTCCCATGTCCGTGTCCACATTTCTTCTTCCAAAACACTGGCTTCGGGGTCTGCCCTAAACATCAGAGTGACTTTTTTGTTTAAATCTCTCTAAAGTTGCATCCTGAGTTAATCTTCACTCTCAACTTGACAGGGTTGAGCCTCGGCCTAAGGAGACACACCTCTGGCCACATCTGTGGGGCGTTTCTAATAGATTCCCCCTGAATGTGGTCAGTGCCACCATCACGGGGTCCTGACTGCACACAGAGAATGAGAATGAGCAGCAGCTCTCCTCTCTCTGCTTCCTGGAGAGCCGTGTGACCAGCAGCTGAGCTCCGGGGCGCCCCAGGCACAACAGATTGCACCCTAAAACTGTGAACTGAACTCCACACCCCCTTCCTCGAGTTGCTTTTGTCAGGTATTTTTTCATAGCAACACCTCATCCTGCTACTTCTAGGACAGGACAGAGGGAAGTGCCAGATCTTGTGTTTGCAAGCCTCGGTTTGCATCTCTGCTTTACCATTCAGTGGCTGCGTGACCGTGGCAGAGTGGCTGCTCATATCTGGTTTCTATCTGGTTAATGATAAACGAGACAAATGGCAGAGGAGACCAATGAGGAGATACTGGACATAGCACAACCAGCAGGTCCCTAAATGCTCCCTTCCCTCCCTGCACCCCAGCTTGCAGAAACTGCCGTGGGCACGCCTGGCTTGCTTCTAAAGCTATCTCTCCTTGACCCTGGCCATGTCAGCCTGGATTAGTGGTCCTGGTTCCTGGACCCAGCATTCTGGTTTCAGTCTCTGAACTTGATCCGGCTCTTCTTTCAGGGCCAATTTTCCATCACCTGTTCCTGCCGCTCAGCACCGAGCCCCAGGCAGGGCAGAGGGTGCTGCTGCAGTGCCTGGCTCTCAGCTGTAGTTGCTCCAGCAGAGTCTCAGCCTGGCAGGGAAGGTGGCTAATTTTAGATTGTCCTGGGCTCACATCTGATGTGAGACAAGATCAGGCAGTTCTACCTGCCCCCTCCAGATCTTCTCAGGGCTGCAGTTTGTCAGAACCGGCACAACCCACAGCTCTACCTCATGCCAAGAACTTGAGACGCATGTTGCTGGTTGCCTCAAAAATCTATTTGAATGTGATAAGCTAAAGCTTTTACTGAACTGGCATGGGTTGTTTCCTGCCTACTCTGAGGTAGAGACAGTCAAGTGTGAGTAGGGCAGAGGATCAGAGACAGGAGGAAAAGTCTGGTGTGAGCAAAGGTAGAAAGGGTTACTGAATGATTTGTGTCTAGTTGGTGTAGAAGTCATGTGACCAAGTGTCTCTAGGTAGCAGTAATGACACTCTGCTCCCAGACCAGACTCCACATGGAGCAGTGTGAATTGAGAAACTTGGGGCGAGGAGGCAGAGTTGCCGAGTGCTGCCCCGTGAGCATTCGATGCTATGCAGCAGGTCGGAGAGCACAGTGCGGCCCAGAGATTGTGAAGCCCAAGGAAAGAATTCCTGGGGCTGCAATTGTGGTTTAGTCAGTAAAGTGCCTGCATCGAAAGTGAGGAGCTGAGCTCGGGTCCCTAGAGCCATCTGAAACCAATAGTGGTGGTGTGCACTGTACCCTAGAAGGAAGGAGAGGGAAGAGAGGAAGGAATAAGAGGCGGGCGGGGCCCACGGGCTCACTGGCTGCCAGTTTAGCCAGTAGGTAAATCCTGGGTTCAGTGAGAGACAAAAGAAAACAAAATGAAGAGTGAGAGAGGAAGAGAGCCAATGCCAACCGCTTCTACATGAAAAAGCATGCACACATGCACAAAACACACATACACACAAAGCACATGTACATGCAAACATATGCATCCATACCACACATATACACAAAACACACACATATCCCATACCTATGCCACACTACACACATATGCACACACATACATATTCCATACCTACACACACATTTATACACAAATAAACACACATAAGACACATATATACCACATATACACAGAAACATAAATACACATATACCACATATATTCCCAAACACACACACATATCCCATACCTACACCACACTATATACATATACACAAACACACACAATGCTTGAGACACACATATACCACACATACACAGAAACATACATGCATATATACCACACATATACCCAAACATGCATGTATATTACACATACATCATACATACATACATGTATACAAGCAAACACATGCTCAGTACACCCACATATACCACATATTTTCACAAACACACAATATACCGCACATACATGCATACAGCCACACATATGCCACACACATACACATATAGCATACATGCACAGACACACATATACATCACCCATATACACATGTATGCCAACACATACATGTACGAAACATACATATACATACTATATATACCCAAACATGCATACACACATATACCATATACATACCACACACACACACGTGTACACACAAATATACTACACATACACAGATTCACATACATACACCACCATACACACATATTCACAAACATACAGGTAAAGGAAGAGAATGGTAGCACAAGTATATTGTATTCGTGTCTGGGATTGTCCAACACAGGAAGGAAGAGAAAAAAGAAGCAAATGCGTGGACGCTGGTTCAGAGATGCATGAGAAAGGTCAGGGGGAGAAATGGATTAAGGACGGGCCGCAGAAGGGCCGCCCAGACGCTCCATGATGCCGTACTTGGAGCTGCGTGACCCTAGAGCTGCTGTCTCCCTGTATTTATATTAAATGGCTCTCAACAATTCGTTAAGTGTCTATGACAGATACCAGATGCTTGGATACTACGGTAAGCAATATGGATAAGTGTCTTACCTATGTGTATCTAACAAGCTCTGGAAGCCAGAACAGAGGAAAAGCCACAGTAAGAGGCGGATGGCACTGAATGCGGTGACAGAAGAAGACCAGATGGAATGGCGGGACAGCATCTGTCTGCAGAGCCCCAGATGGCGGGGCACAGGCTCCTCAACCACTTCAAGCAGAGGGACCAGCAAGTGACCAAGCCCTGAGCGGAAGAGAACCACGTAGGTCTAAACACTGGGAAGAGGCCAGAGTGGGCAGAGGACAGGGTCTGAGATAAAGGGCGAAGGCTGGGTTGGGCAAGGTCTGGGGGACTGAGTGTTCCTTCGGGCTGGGTGGGCAGGGCCTGCTTCCATGTGGAGAGATGACTGAGGAGTAGATACCATGTGGCAGCCACGAGACCCTTGGGAAGTAGCCCAAGTGTTAGTGGCACTGATCTGGAACCCTGGTAAAAGGATGCTTTCTGGGCCTGGCATGGAGGCCGGAGGCAGAGGGCCTTCCAAGCACATCTTGGGTTCAAACTCCACGACTGCTCCCAAGCAAAACAAAGTCTCCTTCTAGGTTTGATAAAGGACAGAACCCAGAGTCTGTTTCTATAAAAGTCACTGCCTTTGCGACGGATGGGCCTGGACTATCATCCCGAGAGTATGTTCTCCTTAAAGTTCTTATCAATCAGTTTTCTCTTTAACTTGAGTAAGATCACAATGCATTCTGGGAACCGAACCCCGCCTTTTCTCCGTCAAACATCAGTGTTCACTSGGTTGTTTAACGAAACAATCCTTWCTCTTTAGTCTCTTGGTTGAATAATCTCACATTAACTTTTCCTGTGAGGCGTCTCTCGCCAATGGCAAACTGTGGAACTAGCTTGTGAGGAACCTGGTCACTTGCCATGAGATTATAATGAGACTTTGGAGTGTGCTTTCAACTGGGGCTCTAGAGCAGTTTCCTTGACATTCCTGAGGTCAGTGAGCATGTTCAGCCTTCGCTGAGTTTGTGTGACCCCAATGCCTCTCATCCTTACACTTCTGCTGTGTTCTATTCTCTGGCTGGGCACATGGCCCTAACTGGGGAACTCCCCTAGAAATCCACTGCCACCAGGCCCCGGGGTAAGATGGAGACAAAGGCTGTGGTAGGAAACCCCACTCCAGAGCCCAAACTCTGTTCCTCCGAACGTGGCCTTCTTTACATATGGGTTCATCATCGTAGCGAGGCAACGAGGGTGAGTCCAAATCTGATTTAAAAAGGAAAAGTGACCGATGTGGAACCACACACACAAGAAAACAGCATATGATGATAAAGGCAAAAGCCAGAGTGRTTTCTGCTGCCAAGGAATGACGATTGCCAGCGAATCACCAGAAGACAGAGAGGCAGAGATCCTTCCTAGGGGAGGACACTTTGCTCTCCAGCATCCAGCCCCAGAGCTACGAGGAGGCAGTAGATTTCTATAGCTGAGGCCACCATGTTTGTGTTACCTTCTTACAAAAGCCCTAGGAGGGTGAAGAAAAGGCCTCTGAGATCAGTCTGCACGCCAGCCTGCAGGGCNCTCTTTAGTCTCTTGGTTGAATAATCTCACATTAACTTTTCCTGTGAGGCGTCTCTCGCCAATGGCAAACTGTGGAACTAGCTTGTGAGGAACCTGGTCACTTGCCATGAGATTATAATGAGACTTTGGAGTGTGCTTTCAACTGGGGCTCTAGAGCAGTTTCCTTGACATTCCTGAGGTCAGTGAGCATGTTCAGCCTTCGCTGAGTTTGTGTGACCCCAATGCCTCTCATCCTTACACTTCTGCTGTGTTCTATTCTCTGGCTGGGCACATGGCCCTAACTGGGGAACTCCCCTAGAAATCCACTGCCACCAGGCCCCGGGGTAAGATGGAGACAAAGGCTGTGGTAGGAAACCCCACTCCAGAGCCCAAACTCTGTTCCTCCGAACGTGGCCTTCTTTACATATGGGTTCATCATCGTAGCGAGGCAACGAGGGTGAGTCCAAATCTGATTTAAAAAGGAAAAGTGACCGATGTGGAACCACACACACAAGAAAACAGCATATGATGATAAAGGCAAAAGCCAGAGTGRTTTCTGCTGCCAAGGAATGACGATTGCCAGCGAATCACCAGAAGACAGAGAGGCAGAGATCCTTCCTAGGGGAGGACACTTTGCTCTCCAGCATCCAGCCCCAGAGCTACGAGGAGGCAGTAGATTTCTATAGCTGAGGCCACCATGTTTGTGTTACCTTCTTACAAAAGCCCTAGGAGGGTGAAGAAAAGGCCTCTGAGATCAGTCTGCACGCCAGCCTGCAGGGCRTCCTATGAATTAGTCATTGATGGGTGAAGGACCAGCACATTGTGGGTGGGGCATCCCTGGGCTCAGTGCTTCTGTAAGAAAGCAGGCTGAACAAGCCATAAGGGGTAAGCAAGCCAGCAAGCAGCACCCCTGCGTGGCCTCTGCTTCAGCTCCTGCCTCCAGGTTCCTGCCCTGTGTGAGTTCCTGCCCAGACTTCCTTTGATGGTGAACTGTGATGCAGAAGTGTGAGCTGAATAAACTCTCCCCCTCCCCCTCCCCCACAACTTGCTTTTGGTGATGGTATTTCATCACAGCAATAGACAGTACTTCAAGACTTCTATAGGGAACATTACACCTCGAAGGTCATGTTGGAAGTTCTGCCCCCCATCCCACCCCACCCCACCCCCGCCCAGGAACAGGGCTGAGAAGGGGGACTTTCAGGTGTGAGGGCGCCGGCCTAGCAGACGTGTTAGTACTGCTATTTCAAGGATGGGTCTCTGTGATGGATAATCTTGGTTGTTAACATCTGCAAAGAGCGACTTTTAGTTAAGAAATGGCCTCCATCAGATTGCCTTGTGGGCATGTCTGTAGAGTGCTGTAGTAACAGTTATTAAAATCACGGCCCAGGGTTATGGCCCTGCCTGGTTATTGAGTTCCCAGATGAAAGACAYACTCACAGCCTTTATATTTACAATAAGCCTGAGTCAGCACAAGAGCTGGGCAGATACCTCCAGGTCTTGGAATCTACTTCCCTATTGACAACCCTGAATTATTACTTCCTATTTTCTATATTCCATCTGGGCTGCTCTAACGTCAATTGGCCAGCCCTCTAAGCCACACTCTCTTAATTCTTAACTCATGGTGGCTTCTCCTTCCTCCGGCCCACAGCCAGCAAAACCTAACCCCACCCATGTCTCTTCTGCCCAGCTGTCGGCATCCCTATTAACCAAGTTAATCAGAATTAACTTGGGAGAAAAGTCACAGGGCTATGTGCAGACCCCAGGTCACCAGGACTCGCACTTAGCATTACAATAGACAGTGTATTAGTCAGGGTTCTCTAGAGTCACAACACATATGGAATGTCTTTCGGTACTGAGGGAATTTATTATGATGACTTACAGTCTCCCCAACAATGGGCAGCTGTGAACGGGAAGTCCAAGAATCTAGTGGTTGCTCAGTCCACGAGGCCAGTAGCTTCAGCCGGTCTCTGGAGAACCAGGTTCCAACAGATGTGCTGGCGAGTCAGTGCGGCAGGCGAGAAGAGCCACTCTTCCTTCATCCAGGGTCCTCATGTAGGTCTCCAGCAGAAGGTGTCACCCATGCCTGGATCTGGGACTTGCTTTGTCCCGGGCTGACCTTGAATTCAGAGATCTGCTTGCCTCAATCTACTGAGATTAAGAGTGTACGACCTTGCCAGGCATGGTGGTGCATGCCTGTAATCCCAGCACTTGGGAGGCAGAGGCAGGCGGATTTCTGAGTTCGAGGCCAGCCTGGTCTCCAGAGTGAGTTCCAGGACAGCCAGGG
>BDUI01006766.1:77225-89053 GCA_002335545.1 Apodemus speciosus
ATCCTTAATATTCTGACTTTATTTGCAAGATGTGGACTACTGTGCTCAGTTTTGGAGTTTTTTTTTTTTTTTAAATGAGCTGGAGAGATGGCTCAGTGGTTAAAGCACTTTGTTAGGTGACTCACCCCCACCTACAACTCTAGCTCCAGAGAATCTGACACTCTACTCTGGCCTCAAAGGGCACCAAACATATGTGACACATAATCAACACAGACAGATACATAAAGTAGATTTTATTACATTTGTGCATGTGGAGAGCTATGAGGGAGTTCCTTCATTCGCACCGCATGGCCCAGGGTATAACTCGGGTCAGCTCACCTGTGGAGCCATCTACGAACATAACTGAGTTCTGCACTCATGTTGGACAGGTATGTTTTAATTGACCAGCTCTTCATAAACATGCTAACAAAGAAGTAACAAAACTCATAAGTTTATTTTCCTTCATGAGTAATTTTTTTTCTTCTCTGGTTGAATATTCACCTTGCTCTTGTCCTAAAAGTATCTTTAGGAGCAGACTCATTGCTGCTTTATGAAGATGGTATTGCACAGATGTGAAGATACTGTTAAAACAGGGAATGGTGGCATGAAGCCTGTAGTTCTGGTGCTTGGAAGTAAAGGCAGCAGGGCTAGAAGTCCAAGGTCACCCTCAACTATATAGTGAGTTGAGGGCAGCCTGGGCCCTGCCTTCACAAACATACGAAAGCCAGACCCTACTTAAAAATCTTACAGCTGGGCTGGAGAAATTCACAGCTAAGAATAGAACAGAAAACCCTAGAGGAAACAAATATTAGATGAGAATCGTTTTATTTTAGTTTGTTTAAATGGAATTTGTTTGAGACAAAATCTTTCGATATAGACCATGCTTCCCTAGAGTGCTCAGAGGTTGTCCATTTGCCTCTGCCTCTTGAGTGCTGGGATTAAAGGCTTGTGCCACCACAGCTGGTCTATCATTTCTTATTATAACACGATATACCTAAAACCTCCTGCAAAATCTAAAGTGTTTCTTGTATGGCCATTTGCAGTAAGATTGCTGACCACTGGTCTTCAGTGGGTAGTTAGGGCAGCATGAGAAGACTGGTAGTTGCGGAGGGTCTGCTGTGTGTTTGTTACCACAGGGGTGGGTGTGGCTGTCCCAGTTTACCAGAGAAGACACTCGCATGAGTCTTGGAAAGGTAAACGGCAGTTCCATAAGGCTGTGTGATTCAAGCGCACATCACCTCCTCAGATCTCTGAAGTGTTGCTGCGGGGCACTGCCCATTGTATCTTCATATCTTTAGTTTTCTCAAGCCAGTAATTCTTTCTTTCAGTTTTAACCGCCTGGACCTCCCACCCTACAAGAGCTATGAGCAACTGAAGGAAAAGCTGTTATTTGCCATTGAAGAAACAGAAGGATTTGGACAAGAGTAATTGTTGAGACCTTAGGCCACCAGAGGGCCAGGGACTGGTCTACGGTGTCTGTCCCTTTCCTTCTCTGCCTGTTGCACATCTTATTGTAACCTTGGACTGTGACTAGAGAGTTACGTGAGAGTAAGTAAATTAATGTTATGGTTGAGATCGTCCAGTCATTCTGGATTTCTACTCAACGTTTCCAGAAAATAGATCTACAAACAGTAGTCAGAAACTTAACATGAGATTTAACATAGTGGTGAAATCTTCCCTTGTCTTATTCCGCTAGATTGTTCCCTTAACAACACTTTGTTGTATGCCCCAAGTCTCACTTGGGCATAGGTCCTTTAGTGGGTGTTGTAAAGGGTTCTGCAGGGACATCTCGGAAACGCAATACACAAGGTCTTCCTGGTAAAGCCTCTAGCTAAGAGGCGCAAGCTYAACCCAGAGTCTGGGCACATGAGCAGCTGCTGCCTGTGCTCTCCCGCTCTTCTCAGCCTGGCCTGACTGTTGTTTCTCATTCCTGGAGCATGAATCAGTGCACCATTCTGATGTTATTCCTGGAAGGGACGCAGGACTTGCATTTTTTCTACAAAGTAGTTTTGTCTATTTGAATTCAGGGAAAACTTGGTCCCCGCCAATATATGACTTCATACCTCTCTTCATTCAGTTTATAATTGTTCTATTGCCTTGCAAATACTAAACTTTACAAATAGTAAAGCACTGTGGTCCTTCACGTTTTTTAGAAATTAACCTAGAATTAAAATAAGTTCAGATGAATTCATCTAAGACCACTCTTGATTTTTAAATCCTACACATAAATTGAAGCTTTATGGTGTTGATGTAATCTTAACACCTTAGTTACATTTCATTATTGCTAAACTATTCAAGTTGCAACCATTTTCTAACACAAATGGAGGTCAGTGGTGCAGTCTCTGCAGTCAGGACAGTGTCCAGCAGCCACACAGCCACGCTGTCTTCACACTCCACTCCTGACACACAGGAGCACCCATGTCTACCCTCTTACATGGTCCTCATCTATAATACTTTTTTCTCATCCCTAAAAATTGTAGATTCCCTTTTCTTTCCATGACTTATCTATCTTAGACTGCTCCTTAGTACCTGATGAGTGCACTTTGACCTTCTCTGTAGTTCATTTACCTTGGCTTAGCATTAGACTGTCAGGATGGGGGCTGCCACAGAAGTTATGGGCAGTAAGATAAAACCTCAGCCAGTTGAGTCCCTATTGTAGCCAAATCCCAAATTCAGCCTTATTACTTTCATAGGGACCTTTAAATGTGCTGGTGGCATAGCATAAAGCCAAGAACACAGAGTTTCACAGAGTGTGACAGACCCCTGTCCCATAGGAAAGAAAGTGTTTCTGTGTCCCCGGCTGCTACCCTGTTCTCGTCCTGGAACAGTTTGAACTTGTGCAGCTGTACTCCTTAACACTGCCATCCTCAGCAGAGACGTGTGACAGAAGGGTTGYCACATCAAGAAGCTGTCRGTGAAGGGAGAGCGCAGCTCCTCCCCAGCCCTCTYTTTACCCTATACTACAAGAAATACATGTCRTCTCTAGAAACCCTAGGTRTTTCCAAAGTAGGAAATCTCTGCCTTTTTGTTGGTAGGGTTAAAAGATGTATATGCTAATTGCTTTGTCTTTCAGAGCGAGTGTCTGCCACTACCCGTTCACTACATAGGCCTGAACTTTCGTAATAAATGGCTATAAATATTAAGCCTTCTACAAAGACTTCCTGTTGAATCCAATTCTTGTACTAAAACATAGTTATCTACCATATTCACTAGAGATTTATGAATTTAAATTAAGAGATAATGTAAGAAAATAGGCTTTGTTGATTCTGCATAATGCTTCATGATTCATTTAGGGACCTAGAAATATTATGTGAAAATGTATAATATCATCCAAAAGGCTTTCTGCCCTATATTTTTAAAATACAGAAGTTATATTTGAAGTAGTCCTGGCCCTAGTTCTATAGGGCTTGGCTATTTAATATTTTTATGGAAGAAATGTTTAGTTCTGGAAAAGGTAAATGCTTGTATATATTTTTGCAGCCCTGGAGTCTCCCAACTCCATTTCTTCCTTTAATTTAATTGATCACATGTATATGTCTTCCCTGCTGTGTTAGAAAAACGGGGGCTGGATATCCCAAGAATCAGAGAGTATATAAGATAATGCACCTAAACAGCAGACATAAATATTTACCAAATGCTCTCAAATTTTGGTCCAAAATGAGTATTTGGGAATGGATTTATCGTGAATGTTTAATTAGCGATTTTTCTTAAATCTGGACTAAGCTGCTTTTAAGACCTTTTTCTCTGTAAGCATAGTAAATGCTAATCAAACTGTTAAGTTTTTTTTTCTTACTGCATGTTACATTGAAATAAAAACAGAGTAAAATGAGCATTTGCCTTTTCTTCTGCTCTTTTGGTGGGTTCTACAACGCGGGTCAAGACGGAAGAGCTCAGGGCTCTCATCCAGCTGAGTGATAGCGCTTACAGTTGTGAACGCCTTCGGCCTTCTACCATCTACCCATGCAGGATTCGTTTCCTAAGACTTATGGTGACTGTTAAAGTTGAGGTGCTGACTCCTCACCTGGAAATGGGCCGGTCTGCCCCAGCGTTCCCATCAGCCCTCTCTGCCGTGTTTTACTTACCTGGGTAAATTACCTGACCTGTTTTCAGGGTAACATTTTTGCCTGTTCGGGATCTAAATTTCTTTAAGGTTCACTACTTCTCCGCAGTACTGTTGGTATTTCCAGCCACCACCAACACTTTCTGTCTTTCCCTTAGACTTCCAAATGTCTGTCTGTATGTGTTTTCATTAAGTCAGCCAGGAATTGGGACATTGTCCCTGTGCTGGCCTAGCCTCCCTTTGCTGTCTCAGACTGTGATTTAAAATGCTCAGGTAACCACACATCACAGCAAGTCAGGTTTCTAAAGTTCTTCAGGAGGTTGTAAGACTGTTTACAATTAAAGTTTTCTGAGTCCTTGATTTGGTATACTTTTCTGTTTTTTTTGGGGGGGGGTTGGTTGTTTGTTTTAGGAGAGTGGTGTACATCACCTGTAAAGCAGCATTGTATATGATATCTTGTACAGATATGTGATATCTCGTCGACAGCCTGCCTGGGCTGTGAGGTTGTAGAAGAATGCAGAGCTGCTACTTGGGTGCAGCTGGATGAGGATATCTGTGGGAGCTGCTATTGGAATTGCCTTTCYGATACAACAAAAACTGCTCTGAAATGTTTAGATGGTTCCGTCAGTAAAGTGCTTGCTGCACAAGCATTGTGACACAGATTCGGGTCTTTCGTATACATCTAACAGCACAGTACAGTGACTGGCCAGCACTGGCAGAGAGAGCAGACTCCTGAAGCTCTCTGGCCAGATAGGCAGCAAAGCTGACTAGATAAACTCCAAATTAATTGAGATCCTGTCTCAAAAGACAAAACATACCTGCTGGTGAGTTACAGCGGATAGTATCACATTCAGGACTTCATAGGAGGCTCATAGCCATGACAGTGGAGTGAGAGCCAGAGCCAGGAGGGCTGGAGAGGGTGGGAGGGGATCTGGGTGAGAGGGTAAGTGTAACCACAAAGTATTGTATACTGTTATACCCAGACTGCAGGCCGYCACAGACTACCACAGACCGCCACAGACCACCACAGACCGCCACAGACCACCAGGAGTCCAACTCGTRTGCAGCAAAGAGTCTTTATTCAAGCTCATGCTCGGACCTCTCCAACCTTTCCAGTGTAGTGGGTGGGTGTGGAAGGTGCTGAGCTGGTATCAGCCTTGCTTTTTATACAGTTTAAGCTGGGAAAGAGGCTTTCCAACTTGGTAGTTACATGATTGGGTGACATTTCAGAAAGCATGCAAATTTTAACTAGCATCATAAACTTCACTATATGTATTTAATTGTAGTTAACTTGAGTCATTTGCCCTGGACATGACACTGAGAATTTCCCATTATCCAGGTGGAGTGGCAGTTACCTGTAGGTATGTTGGTTCCTGGAATAAGCTGTGGTGTTTCCAGTTACCAAGTTCAAACTGAGGACAAGCTGSATATAAGATGGAGTCTGAACACAAAACAGAATTAGCTGGATAGGCCTTCATCCTCCCCTTCACAAGTACCTAAGAGGGCCCAGCCATGGGACCTCAGTAGTTACATGGCCTCAAGGTTTAATAATTGATAATGAAATCTAAGGACGATAAATTGGCCAGTATTGACTCGTCTTTGACAAAGTTAACTAACTTAATACAGGGTCTAAAAGTAACAGGAGTAATATAATAAATGGCCCAGCCACAGAAGATACCAGTGTAGTTAGCCAGGGGGACCCTTGAATAAACTTTCATACCATCCCATAGAATGTTCTCTTTCTAGCTGCCTGTTCTGCAATCTCAATTCAGCCATGTTTTTGCTGGCAACTCCTGTGTAATCTACATATGCACAACATTCTTCTCATAGGGCTACACAAATCCCTCCTTGTAGAAAGAATAGTGAGTCTAAGCCTCTGCTATTTTGCAAAAACTTCAGCTAGGGAAGAGATTGACTTTTCTAGGGCTGTCATTGATTTTTCTAATCTTTGGACATCTCCATCCATGGCATCTCATAAGGAGCAGTAGTGTGCATCCTGTAATGTCAAAGCAATAACCCCTATTCCTCTAGTTCCTGTGATGCTGATTCCTAGGAGGGTTGGCAAAATGATAGACAGCTGTAAGGAGTTCCCTCTTAAACCTGCGCGAGGACTTGGAGTGAAGTGGTCGAGAACCACTTCTCAGGAATANATATAAGATGGAGTCTGAACACAAAACAGAATTAGCTGGATAGGCCTTCATCCTCCCCTTCACAAGTACCTAAGAGGGCCCAGCCATGGGACCTCAGTAGTTACATGGCCTCAAGGTTTAATAATTGATAATGAAATCTAAGGACGATAAATTGGCCAGTATTGACTCGTCTTTGACAAAGTTAACTAACTTAATACAGGGTCTAAAAGTAACAGGAGTAATATAATAAATGGCCCAGCCACAGAAGATACCAGTGTAGTTAGCCAGGGGGACCCTTGAATAAACTTTCATACCATCCCATAGAATGTTCTCTTTCTAGCTGCCTGTTCTGCAATCTCAATTCAGCCATGTTTTTGCTGGCAACTCCTGTGTAATCTACATATGCACAACATTCTTCTCATAGGGCTACACAAATCCCTCCTTGTAGAAAGAATAGTGAGTCTAAGCCTCTGCTATTTTGCAAAAACTTCAGCTAGGGAAGAGATTGACTTTTCTAGGGCTGTCATTGATTTTTCTAATCTTTGGACATCTCCATCCATGGCATCTCATAAGGAGCAGTAGTGTGCATCCTGTAATGTCAAAGCAATAACCCCTATTCCTCTAGTTCCTGTGATGCTGATTCCTAGGAGGGTTGGCAAAATGATAGACAGCTGTAAGGAGTTCCCTCTTAAACCTGCGCGAGGACTTGGAGTGAAGTGGTCGAGAACCACTTCTCAGGAATARTAAGTTACTCTAGGGACCAGCTTGAGTAGGACTCAGAAGTCAGAGGCAGCATTAAGAGCCTCCATGTGGGGCTGGAGAGATGACTCAGCGGTTAAGAGCACTAACTGCTCTTCCAGAGGTCCTGAGTTCAATTCCCAGCAACCACATGGTGGCTCACAACCATATGTAATGGTATCTGATGACCTCTTCTGGTGTATGTCTGAAGACAGCTACAGTGTACTCACATTAAAAAAATACATCTAGAAAAGAAAGAAAAGAAAAGAGCCTCTATGTGGATGCATGGGGTTAGATCGGTTGAACAGGCCCACCAGGCATCTTCTGGCAGGACTAAATAATAACCATTTCAGTAGTCCCAAGGAACAGCCTGGACACAAAGGTGAGAGTACACTGGGGTACTTGGTGGCCTATGCATAGCCCTTGCCCCTTGATTGTAAAGTAATGCAACTAGGCCTGGTCCATTGCCATCTACAGTGGCTGACTTATGCTGATTCGGTAACTGAGACATTATAAGCAATTCTATCATGGGGCGGGGCTTAGCACTTAGGCATAGCCAGCAATCAGAAGTTCATTCACTATGGGTATCATAGTGTCGCAATTGTCAACTGTTTCTCTGCTTCRGAGTTGGCTGCTGCTGCAAGAATTTTAGCCAAATCTTGAGTCTGCTGGGCCCTTTATAACTTAGTTTATGTCTAGCATGGCTTGGTTGATGAAAACCATCATTACTGTGGCCAACCTGTTCTCTGGCACTTCAGGGTTTATGCCAAACTATTCTGTAATTTAACGGTGTGTAGGTCTAGAATGCTGTCATGTTCTTTCTAGAAAGCCTGCAGGGGACTCCCTATCTTCCTGTCTAACATCTCTTTATTTTAGTCAATTGAACTGTGAGAGGCTGCCAGGAGACCAGTGATAGAATCTGGCAGTAGACCCAGGGCCTTTCCTTACCTTCAGCCTTTCCTCTCTTCTATGGTAAAGAAAACCTGCAGTAGTTGTTGGCAATCATCCCAAGTATGTTGTGAAAATCACGGAATCTAAAAGGTTCATAAAAGCCTCTTGTCTTTCTGAAAAAGAGGGGTTTTGCATCTCCCAGTTGTATAAGTCACTAGTGGAGAAAGGCCAGTATTGCATAGGTGGGTTGCCCTGGTCATCTGGAGGCCCATGGTCCTAAGGGAGGGCCACGGTGGTATCTGGTGCCTCCTGTTTGGTCTGCTCCCTGGCTGTTCTTCCCCTAGGGTATGGCGGACACATTGAGACYACCCCTCCTTAGGCCACTCTGACCTGCAGGAAGTCATGTCTGCCCTTTCTAACTTCTCGCCCTAAATCTCTAGCCCTATTTTTGAAGTCTCTAAATTTGTCTAGGCAAACAGACAGGAGGGTCATCTTAGTGTGTCCCCTTGTTCTAAGTTCAAACACAAGAAGGTGGTAAGCCAGATAAGACACAACAGCCAAAACTACACAGTAATGCTAATGCTGATGGTACCATCACACCCATAAACAAAATGCTGATGGGTATGACGAAATGGGCATGACCCACCTTGTCTCTCCATAGGAACTAGGGGAATCCAATYCCCTACTGATGGGCCAGGAAAGAAGACAAGACAAAAGGATGGTTGTTTAAAAAAGGGGGGGGGGGTGGTTGTGTTTTCCTTTAAAACTGAACCGGCAGAAGGAAATGTCAGGAAGTGAGGTTTTTAATATGCTTGTCTGGCAGCAACTGGCAGACAGAAACTGCAGCCCCTCCTAGATCTTCATTGTTAAAGGAGAGGGTCTCAGTCCCTGTTAGTTAGTGTTAGCTCCTGTTCAGCAAAGAGGGGCTTTAGGCAGGAGGCTTCCTTAGAACCTCAGGAAATACCGTAGACAGTTTGCAGTCATGTCTGTAGGCCACTGAAACACCATCATTTATTTTCCCTCATTAAGGCAGACCTGTTCTCTTTGTCTTCCCTTGTATAGCCCAGCATCTCCATCCATAGTCACAGCATGCCAGGCTAGCAATAGGAGATGTGCCAGACATTGGTGACTATTCTGTATTCTCTTTCTGGCTATTCACAGAGAGGTATGGTTACCTAAAGAAAAATAGCTCAAATATTTTAATAATATGTATAGAATTAAATAGAGTTCAAATTAGAATCCAGGATTTTTTACTTATTCTAAAACACATTTATACTGTATTATTATTATAAATGGATTCCCTCCCATAGGCAACTCAGCCTGTCTATTCAGACTTCAAGTCCTATCAAATAATTCTCCATAACTTGACCCTCACCCCAGAGCCGCCCCATCCTGCATCCTTGCCTGGAGGTGATGGTCCTTGCCCTAATTATCTGGATGTTTAGGGGTCCATTGCCACCAGCACCTCTACCCTTATTTGGAATGAATACCTGAAGGTAAGGGACATTATATATTATTTCTAGTGTACAGTAACCATTTCTTTGTTTACAACACATTTTTAAGCGGTTTTCCCAAGTAGCCCTGGCTGTCCTGGAACTTGCTCTGGAGATGACGCTGGCTTCCAGAGCATAGATCCACCTGCTTCTGCCTCCCTAACGTTGTGCACCGACACCCAACYTCCAGTCTTTGTGGACACCACACTCAACAATCTTTTTCTATTTTTTAATGAGTCGTTTACCTCTGTGTGTGTATGTATACTACATGTATGCCTGGTCCTCAGGTCACTAGAAAAATGACAGATGACTGTGAGCCGCCATGTGTGTTCTGGAAACTGAACCCGGGTCCTCAGCAGGAGTACCAAGTGCTCTTAACCAGTAGCCCTCCCCACTTTGAGACAGTCTTTGTAATCCAGGCTATCCTGGAACCATGAAAATTAGGCTGCCATCAAACTCACAGAAATCCTGAATGCTGGTGTTAAAGGCATGAACCATCATTAATGGCCCTTTTAAAAAGCTATTTTGAGGAAATTTTAGAGTTGTATGCACTTTTTAAATCTAGCTTTCTCCAGTATTATCCCAGCTGATCTGGTACAGTTATTGAAACTAACAAATTAGTATGATAGCACCTTAATTACATTCCCTACTCAGAGTCCACATTTCTCTACTAATATTCTAATTTGTGACAGTTCGTTATCTTTCATGACTCGAGAGAGTTTGTTCTGTTGGGGCTTGGTTATGTTTCTGCTTTGGAGACAAGCATCTAACTGTGAAGCCCAAGCTGGCCTAGAACCTGCTATCCTGCTTCAACTGCCCCAGGGCTGGGTGCCGACCAGACCTGATCGACTTTTGAGATCCTCCCCAGCCCGGTACGCCCTTTTGGAGAGAGTGCTGTTCAGTGCCATAGAGCAGTGGTTCTCAACATGTGGGTCGTGACCCCTTTGGGGTTGCATATCAGATATCCTGAATATCAGATATTAACATACGACTCATAACAGTAACAAAATTATGAAGTAGCTGTGAAATAATTGTATGGTTGGGAGTCACCACAACCTGAGGAACTGAATTAAAAGGTCAGAGTATGAGGAAGGTTGAAGACCATCTTGGAGAATATCACTCAATATGGGTTTAATTTTCTTAAGATTGGATATTTTTGGCAAATACCAAGGAGGTCATGCTCCCTTAGCCTTATCATACTAGGCGCACAGGACATCAATACAGATACCCTTATCCTTGGTCTGACTGATGCYTGATGCATTCTTGATGCAAACCCCGTGCACTGAACTCTTCCACACTGAAGAAAAGGTACTTGTCACGAAACTCTGGAGGTAGATAGATCATCAGGCTTGGTTTCAGCAAGTCCTATTGCAGGAAGAAACGTTTGTGAAGAAAGTGGGGGTGCCAATCGCATAATGAGGCTATTGTGGTAGGGTATGCGACTTTCCTGTGACAAAAGGCTCATTACATGCCAGTGTTTTAATCTAGGTTTTCTGCTAGAAACCCAGATATTTTTCATAACCTGCAAGAGTACACCATGAGCAGAGGACAAGACACGTCTCTGGTAAACTGGGTCCTCTAAAGAGGTGAGAAAATGGCAGGGCAGAGAAGTAAAGACGTTTCTCCCAAGAAACACAGGCGTGCAGTGGAGTTTGCAACCCCAGATCTTACACACCCAGGGCAGGGAGCCATAACTAATTCATTCCAGAGCTTGCTCCTGAGATGCCCAACCTCGGGGCTGCCCAGGTTTAGGATCCTTCTCTCTGCCTCAATCTGGGCCAAAGGGAGTTCAGCAACAGTTGGCCTCAGCGCAGGGACTAGATTGAATACCGCAAACAGACGCCAGGACTTGACTCACAGCTGGAGAGGAAATTCTCCACCGAGCTTCAGGCTTTCCCAATGGGGAGAGTCCTTGCGTCGCTGGCACACGTCAGCCCGCCCCATCAATGCTGGCTCCTGATAGGCTGTCCGATCTGTCCATCTCCACAAAGGACTGTGCGCAGACTCGGAAGAGCGGGGAACTCGGCTGAGTGTTGGCGATTCGGAGCTGCTGGAATTGTCCGAGATGGTGAGTGTCCACCCAAGGCGGCGGTAGTGGGCTCCGGTCGCCCGTCGTGGCCATCCCCCGCAGGGGTTCTAGTCGTTGGGCGTCGCCCCGCGGGACCCGGGGATGCGGGCCTCTGGTCCCAGCCGAGGCGGAGCGACCGGAAGCCGGTGTGTGAGGGCCCACCCCGGAGGCCCGCCCTTCGGTTTATTACAGTTTTGCTTTTTGGGCAGCGTTGGCAGACCCCAGGCAGGTTGCAGCGTTTCCTGAAGTCCGGCATGTGGCAGGCACGATACGCGTAGGCGCTTCACGTGCTTTGCCTTTCCTCCTCCRCTCTGTGAAGCAGGTACGGCCATTAGGGCCATCTTCACACTTGGAATCCAAAGACAGTCGTCCCTGGGATTCGAACTCTGCAGGCTTGACCGCCTCCTGTGGGCTCAGTTTGGCGTTGGAGTCAGGAACCGGCGGGGTCCACCCTGGGGAATCCCAAAATC
>BDUI01006769.1:43382-58529 GCA_002335545.1 Apodemus speciosus
CAGTGATGTGGGCTGGCCAAACAGTCCAGTGTGTAAAGAAAGACCCCTGCCGCCAAGGCTGACCACCTGAGTTCGATCCCTGGGTTCACATGGTAGAAAGCAAGAAGCACATGTCACTAATTGTCTTCTGGCCTCCACAGGTATGCTGTGGCCAGCTCCATTCGTACATAATACATACAAGCACATTAAATAAATAAATAAATAAATAAATAAATAAATAAATAAATCATTTTAAATACCTATGGTCTTTATATATTTATATGAGGTAGATGTTGAATACATGACTGCAGAATGAATGAAAGAATGATTGAATGAATGAATGAATGAATGAATGAATGAATGAATGAAAAACTGCTTCAGGTGTGGTGGCTCCCCACAAGCTTCTGACCTTTCCTTTAAGGGTTTCCATCTGCTGTGGGGAAAGATCATACCATGAGGCAGCAACAAATAGCATCTCTCAGTTCCACCCTGAATGTCAACACAATGGATRGGCTCCTGACAGACCACAAGGAAGAAGTCAAGATTCCCCACAGTCCAAATTGTTGCTGCCACTATGACTGACATGGGCCAGGACTAGCATCTTGTCTTGTTTCCAGATGAAGGAACTTCTTAAGGGACACCCATCAGCGGCTTTCTGCCTGCGCTTCCCAGGGGGAGAAATACGGATATAAAGAACAGCCAGCGGGAGAGGGCGCTAGAGAGAGGCAGGGAAGGGTCCCTGAGCCCCTGCTGTGGAGTGGGCAACACTCTCCCTTGCCCCACTCTGCCTTACCCTCCATCTAATACCTGAGCCATCAGCGTGGCTTCCCAGAACTTCAGGTGCTCAAGCCGTACAGCCTGGGAGAGTTCTCTAAGCCTTCTGTCTGAGACCACCCGCAGGCTGTCTGTGGCTCTGACGCCTTCCTGTGTACAGAGGCTGCAAGGCTGACAGACACCAGCTCCCTGAGGCTGTGCATAGAGGGGCTTGGGACAAAACAACCATGAAGAAGCTGAGCTGCAGAACACTGGAAGCAGGTACCACCACCGGGTCCCAGCCTCAAACCACCCCAGAAACAGGTCACAAACAAGGGCATTTCTGGACTTCTCCTTATCCTTCACCAGCACTACACACAATGCTGGCACCTATGGAACTAGATGCCTCTCACACTTGACACAACTCTCTCTCGTCATCGTCTCCCCCAAGATATCACTCTCCTGCATCAGCTCATATGTGGGAGGTAGAACCTGTATCTTCAGTAGTATGTATATTATAGGTGAGGTGAGATGGGGAGAGAGATGGGGAGGGGCCAATCATTCCTCTTGGCAGCAATGAGGACTGGTGGGCAAAGCCCTCCGAGGGGACAAGTCATAACGCAGATTTCATGTTAGGCCAGTGGTTCTCCAACTTGGATGCACACGCCACCTGCAGAACTTTTAAAATCCCAGGCCACATGCCTCACCTGTTAAACCAGAACCTCTAGGAGTGTCACCATGGCAGTAGTGCTTTCAAAACTCCCCAAGGGACTCTAGTGTGCAGCCACGTTTGCAAGTCACTGTGCTTGTACCTCCATACTCAGTGGCTCCGTGTGCTCCCAGCAGCCCCGTGCTCCTACACTCATGATCTTCTTATCCAGTAGGCTTAGAGAAGTCTGGTAACCAACCTGTCTGTGGTTGAAAGCAAAGCAATCTGTAGGCTCCTTGAAGCTCCCATTGTGCCTGAGATACTGGTGTCTAGCACAGTGCATGTGGGTGCCCAAGGCAGGTGTAAACCATGTGAGATCAAGATGACATTGTTGGGCAAAATGGGGAAGGTTGTCTGAGGCAGTCAATGGGAATAGGCAAAGTAAAGCGGAAATGATCATAGGCAGGGCAGTTATGTAACATTCCTGCTGGGAGCCTTATTGTAATGATGACTTCTGTCCCTCCGGTTTGACCATCCAATCATACATGGACCCTTCTGGACTCTGGACACAGCTTCATTCACAAGTTCTTCATTGGTTCATTGTGTTGACTTCACCCTGGCCCTCTGAGGTCTGCTGCCTGGACAAGCCCTGCCCTGCTCAAGGCCGGAACTAGAGCAATCTGAGAGCCTCTCTTCCCTGCATAACCTAGTACTGTCACTCGGGCACCTGAGGCATGGACATCCTGTGAGCTGCTTGCTCTGCCCTGCCCCGCACTGTGCTACAGCTTTTCCCTGCTTTGAGGACAAGTGATTAAAGGCTTTGCATTCACGACCCAGTGCATCTGGCTTCACTGGGGTTTGGAACACAGCAAACGTGTAGCTTGGTGATCATGTGCAGACAAGAATGTGACACACACTGAGAAACCCCACTCACAGGTCCCTGCCTGCAGCTAGGATGCCATCCATCCTCTGTCAGCAGAGCTCCAGGGACCTTGTTTACACAACCTTGGATGGGAAATTTGCAGACAGACAACCCCTGTGTCTCTTATAGCCCCCTGCCCCCAGGGAACCTAGGCTGATGTTAAAGCAGTGTGTTGTGGGGGAAAATGCTCTCAGGTCCCAGAAACCTACTTTGAACAGCTGCACTGCAACACACAGGTAGCCATCCTCGGCTTGCACAGCCTCCAGTATTCCCCAGGCTCGCTCTCTCATCTTCAGACCTCTGCCCCACCCCCACATAGCCTTTTACACAAGCCATCTAAGGCACCACAACCTAAAATATAGAAAAACAGAGATCTTGTCTGTACACCCACTTTACATGTGGAAAAACTAAGACCCAGAATTACTCAGAAATGTGTAAATATTAAGCCCAGAAGCCAGCTTTCCTTTCTCTGGCTTGCCACCAAATCATGTGCTTTTGTATCCGCTGCAGGTGCAAAGCTTCACGCGTTCTGACAGTAGCCACGTGGACGCAAGCTGTTGTTTTCCATCCCATGGACTGGAACTCCTTGGGCTGAAGTCTCTTGTTCCAATTTTACCCTTGGGATGCTTGGGAGGGAAGAAAATGGATGCGTCTGCAGCCACGGGGGCTGCCTCTTCACCTGCGCAGCTTACCCACCTTGACCTGAGTGAGGCATTGAATAGCTCAGTCTGATGCTCTACATACCACAAGCCCTGAGACTGGGGGACCCCAGGGCTTCTCTGCAGCTCCACCCCCACAGCTAGGTTCTTCCATAAGGTCCCCGTGGAGTCACAGCCAGGAGCATAAGGCCGGATGGGGTGCAGGGTGTCAGACTCACTGATAAGCAGGAGCTCTTTATCTGCACGGCATTATTTCCTCACTGCAAGAAAATCAGAGGCAAAGTTCTTTCCAACTATGAATAAATAAAATGCCACTCTGGCCACAATGCAAGTGCTGGCCATCCTCATGTGGTGTGTAGCCCCTGCATTGGACAGTGGAACCGAGAAACATTTCCGACATCACGGGAGCTCTGGCAGACGGAGCTGCAGCTGGGCAGCAGTAACCACAGAGCCCTTGTGGTTGAGAGGCTCCTTCACAGGCCAGAGGTTCAATTTAGAGGGAATGGAAGTTACTCCATTTTAGCAGTCACTTTCCTGTGTCAACCAATGGGAGGTGGTGACTAGTCGAGGCTCTGAAACAGAACAGGACAGTGGGTGCCCCCAAGTCTTGGTAGAGAAAGAAAGCTGCAAATGAACTGCTCGTGAGGCAACAGAATGATCGAAAGGAGTCTTTGTCAGCAAGGGGGCTTTCCTTGGGTGGCCTCCCCCTACCCACAGCAACTCTATTCTAGACATCTTGTTATCTCTTTCCTCTGCATCACACTTCCCAGCCCACAGAACCTGCTTCGWMCCTGCCAGGCTCCCCAAGGAGGAGTCTATTTACTGCCAAACCCTTATACCCAAAGGCTCTTGGCTCAAGATGCCTGCTCACCTACCTACTTCCTGGTGCCTGCTCACATACTACCTGGATGCCTGCTACTCTCCTCCTGGGATGGTCCAATCAGCAACCCCACTACCATCACAATCATCCAGTGTTCCCTTTGTGAATTGGGAAGGAGTGGGTTCAGGGGCAGGTGGGGATAGGGTGGCACCCTGCAGCAAAGATAACTCTTGAAGAGTCTTCCAAGAGTCTGGAACTGGGACAAGGAACAGGGTTCAGTGGCTTTGGTGCAGCAGGATCTCCACATTGCAGAATGCGACAGAGCTCAAGAAGAGTCATTTCCTGCCCCTGCCAGAGACTAACAGAACAGAAAGCCTGGGTCCAGCTGCTTAGGAAGGGAGCAAGAGCACTGAGAGAACTTTGCTAGGACACAGTAACCAGGGTAACTGACTCACTGACCATCACCACCACTCATTGTTTCAAGTGGCAGTAACCATAGCTGTACCATGTCTTATGGGTCCAGACATTGCCTGAGTTTCTGGTACCAGGCTGCAAACGTGCAACAAAAGGTGACAGCTGGTTCGTAAGTCCTCGGGCTGTCATTTTCCTCTCTTCTCCCTCTCCTGTTGCCTTTTCTAATCTTTCTCTGCTCCCTTCTCAGAGGCTAGGGTTTGGCTATGAGAAGTTGGGTTGGTGATAATGGTAGACCCACTAAGCCACTCCCTTGTGCTAATCTCTGTCCTTCTGAGGTGGGGGGAAAGGAACTGTCCACCTGCTGCTTCTACATAACAGCAGCCTTCCCAGGGCCATGTTCCCTATCAGGAATGCAATGGCATTGGTAGCCCCATGAGGCAATCCTGTGGCTCAGGCCCACTGGCTCTGGCTCAGTGGTTAATGACTATTCCTGGCGGAATAGGAGCTAGATTCCGAGAGCATCCAAACTGAAGTCTGAAGGCCACATGCACCCTGAGATAGCTATAAGTGGGGCCCAATACAAAATTGTAAACATACTTGACGTATTATGGATTTCTGTTTTTGATCATTTATTTGTATAAGCCAATTACACAGCGTGAACTTTGCAGGTGACAAACATCATGTCACAATGTGAAAAGGTGGAACATACCTGCCGCAGGGTCTATCACATTGTGTCCTGTAAGTTCAGTCTCATACAGACTGAAAATGGAAAGTCTGGAATAAAACACACAAAATAAATGGAAGCCCAAACCAAACATGTATAGCTATATGAATGTCCAGCAAAGTGGACTTCAGGTTAGTCAGGGACATGGAAACCACTATATCAATAAGAGAARCAATCCATAAAGATATAAGAATTACAAATACTTGGGCACAAATGGTGGTGTACCCAACTACATGAAGCAGACATTACTGGACATAGAGGAATAGAGAGATGCAAACACAGTTATATTTGCAGGTTTTAATACACCACTCTCATTAATAGAAAAGAATCAGAACAATTGACAAAGATAGTTCAGAGTTTAGCTGCATCATAGATCAAATGGACTTAACAGCCAGCCATGTAACAGTCCACCCAATAGTTGTAGCATGTACATTCTTCTCAATAGCCCATGGAATGTTTTCCAAAAGAGGTCACATTTTAGGCCATGAAGCAATTCTTTTTAACAAGTACAAAATTGCCAAAATCATGTCTTGTATTTTATCAGATCATTGTGGAACAAAATTGGAAATCAATTGCAAGAAAAAAACACAGAAGCTACAAACATGTAGAGACTGAACAATGAAATTTAGTGATCATGGTCATTAAAATCAAGATCATGATCATGGAAATCAAGGACAAAATTTAAAGACATCTAGAATTAAATGAAAATAAAATATCATTTAGCAGAACCTTTGGAATACAGTAAACGTTTTTCTAAGAGGTAAGTTTGTAGCTATGAATGCAGACATTWCAAAACAAACCACTCAGATAAATAACAGGTTTACTTCGAGGTCTTAGAGTGAGTGAAAATAACAGACTAAACCCCAAATTAGTAGGATTGGAAAGAAATAGTGAAGAGGCTAGAGAGATGGCTCAACTGTTAAGTGTACTGGCTGTTCTTCTAGTGGACCTGGGTTTGAATCCCAGCATCAACATGGGAGTTCAACATCATCTGTGTCACTTGGTTGGGGGGATCTGATGCCCTTTACTAGACTCCTTGGGCCATAGGCATGACTGTGATACACATACCTACACATAGGCAAAACATTCATACATATAAAATTGTAAAAATCAGGGTGGAAATTAATGAAACAAATATTGAAAGAACAATAAAATAGGGGATTCTGTTGAAAACCTTCTTAGCTAAAATATCTAAAATAAAAGGAGTAGAGACTTAAATTAATAAAATTTAGGAGAATGGGGCCACTATGATAGAAAAGCAATGAGAGCCACAGGATGACCAGTGGGTATTTTGAAAATATGTTCTACGAAACTGGAAAGTCAAGAAGCATATAAGTAAAAGATCGAAATCAATTCAAGAGGCCGCAGGAACTCCACAAGATCCGGGACAATGGAGTTAAAGTGGTAACGAAGAACCTCAAGGGACGACAGCCCAGAGCTGAACTGCTTACAGCCGAATTCTACAGAAGCGCTAGACCAGACCTCTTTCAAACTGTTTTTCATGGAACAGAAAGGGAAGGAACACTACCAGATTCATGCAATAAAACCAGTAGCATCCTGTTGCCAATAGACACAATAAGAATGGGAAACCATAGGCTGGTTCCCAAGATGGACCCAGAAGTAAAAAAATAAAAATCCCACAGAAAATAGTTGAAAACAGTAAAAGAACACATTCAAGCTGTATAACATGGCCAACCTGGTTTTACTTCAGGGATAATGCAAAGGTGCTTCAGCAGGCATAGTTAATGTAATCTAGCACATGANACATTTTAGGCCATGAAGCAATTCTTTTTAACAAGTACAAAATTGCCAAAATCATGTCTTGTATTTTATCAGATCATTGTGGAACAAAATTGGAAATCAATTGCAAGAAAAAAACACAGAAGCTACAAACATGTAGAGACTGAACAATGAAATTTAGTGATCATGGTCATTAAAATCAAGATCATGATCATGGAAATCAAGGACAAAATTTAAAGAYATCTAGAATTAAATGAAAATAAAATATCATTTAGCAGAACCTTTGGAATACAGTAAACGTTTTTCTAAGAGGTAAGTTTGTAGCTATGAATGCAGACATTWCAAAACAAACCACTCAGATAAATAACAGGTTTACTTCGAGGTCTTAGAGTGAGTGAAAATAACAGACTAAACCCCAAATTAGTAGGATTGGAAAGAAATAGTGAAGAGGCTAGAGAGATGGCTCAACTGTTAAGTGTACTGGCTGTTCTTCTAGTGGACCTGGGTTTGAATCCCAGCATCAACATGGGAGTTCAACATCATCTGTGTCACTTGGTTGGGGGGATCTGATGCCCTTTACTAGACTCCTTGGGCCATAGGCATGACTGTGATACACATACCTACACATAGGCAAAACATTCATACATATAAAATTGTAAAAATCAGGGTGGAAATTAATGAAACAAATATTGAAAGAACAATAAAATAGGGGATTCTGTTGAAAACCTTCTTAGCTAAAATATCTAAAATAAAAGGAGTAGAGACTTAAATTAATAAAATTTAGGAGAATGGGGCCACTATGATAGAAAAGCAATGAGAGCCACAGGATGACCAGTGGGTATTTTGAAAATATGTTCTACGAAACTGGAAAGTCAAGAAGCATATAAGTAAAAGATCGAAATCAATTCAAGAGGCCGCAGGAACTCCACAAGATCCGGGACAATGGAGTTAAAGTGGTAACGAAGAACCTCAAGGGACGACAGCCCAGAGCTGAACTGCTTACAGCCGAATTCTACAGAAGCGCTAGACCAGACCTCTTTCAAACTGTTTTTCATGGAACAGAAAGGGAAGGAACACTACCAGATTCATGCAATAAAACCAGTAGCATCCTGTTGCCAATAGACACAATAAGAATGGGAAACCATAGGCTGGTTCCCAAGATGGACCCAGAAGTAAAAAAATAAAAATCCCACAGAAAATAGTTGAAAACAGTAAAAGAACACATTCAAGCTGTATAACATGGCCAACCTGGTTTTACTTCAGGGATAATGCAAAGGTGCTTCAGCAGGCATAGTTAATGTAATCTAGCACATGARTAGACTTAAGGATGGGAGTCACATGATCATCTCCGTGGATGAAAGAAGGAGCTGTGGCAAAGTTAATAGCCCCTTCATGATCAAATGACTGAAGAAACTCAGAAGAGAAGGAGCATGTTTGAACATAACGAAAGCTYCACATGTCAATAGTGTGYTAAATGAAGAAACTGTTGGGTCTTAGAGAAATAAGACAAAAGAAAATAAAAGGGATGCAAATAGAATAGAAAAAAATAAAATCATCTCTATTTGCAGAAGATATGATCCTGTATTTAAAAGATCCCAAAGACTCCACAAAAGCACTCTTGATCTGATAAGCTTTCAACAAAGGTCCAGACATAAAACTAACATGCAAAAACCGTAGTCTTTTCATTTAATCAGCAAGCACTTGCTGAGAAAAAAATCAGAAAAACAATCCCATTCACAGTAGCTTCTAGAATATATTTTTAAAAAAATTCTATGAATAAAGCTGACCAAGTTTCCTGAAGACTTCTCAGTGAAAACTGAAACATCAAAGAAAGACAGTGAAAAAGACACTAGAAAGTAGAAAAGGTCTCCTAAGACCATGGATCTGTTGAATTAATCTTGTGAAAATGGCTGTATTACTGAGTGGTCTACTGATTAAATGCAGTTGAGTTTCAGCGATATTCTTCATAGAACTAGAAAAAGCAATTTCCCACTTSTGGAAACACAAAAGAACATGAATAGTCAAAACAATCCTAAGTAGAAGCAGCAATGCTGGAGGCATCACAAAATCTACATTACTGGCCATCGTAGTACAACACCAGCACAAAAACATCATGTAGACCAATGGAGTAGAGTAGAGGACCCTATAGTCACGGGCTATTTAATAAAGACATCAAAAATATACACTAGAGAAGAGATTCTCTCATCAAAAGGATCTGGGACAAGCAGGTRTTGGAGAATGAAGCTGCATCCCTTTCTCTCACCCTGTAACAAGCTCATTCAAAATGGATCTACGATCGTAACATAAGATTTACAACTCTAAAACTGCTAGAAGAAAATATAGATAGGCTGGCCTCATAAGATGGTGGCATTTCCCACCAACCATGATGACAGAGTTTGATCCCTGGAACACACCAGCGTGAAAGGAAAAACACAAATCCCTCAAGTTGTCCCTGGGTCTGCATGCACATGTGGTGGCCTTTGCAGCCACTCTAACTTATGTGCTATGTAAATGAGCAAATGAATGGAATAATGAGTGAATATAAGAATGTATGGGAAAGACTTCAAAAAACAGTGTTATCAAGGACTGAAACACTCTAGTAGCCCAGGAGCTAATAGCATGAATGACAAAGCAGATTTCATTAAATTAAGAGGTTTTGTCCAGAAAAGCAAAATGAAGAGGCAGTCTACAGAATGGGGGACAATTTTTGTCAGATTTATCTGAAAATGGAATTAATATTTAAAATCTTTAATGAATTTAGAATATTAAACACAGAACCTGGCTCATTTAATGGCAAATGAATTGAGTAGGCACTCCTCAAGAAAACAAATAGAAATAACCAATAGATGTATGGAAATGGTTCAACATCCTTAACCTTCAGGGACAAAAAGTTAAAACTCATTGAGATTTCATCCAGCTCCAGGTAGAATGGCTGTCTTTAAGAGACATATGACAACAAACTCAGGTAAAAAATGTAGCAAAAGAGAATTCTTAGTGCTGACAGATATGTGAACTAGAGCAGCTACTGTGGAAATCACTGTGGAGATTCCTCAAAAAATTAAAAACAGAGCCTCCCTGTTACCCAGCTGTACCACTCCTGGGTCTAAGCCCAGGGACTGCAAATCTGAAACCTCAGAGACACTTATATACTGTGCCCACATASAGAATCAGCTGGATGCCCATCAACAGATGAGTGYATAGGAAAATGTGGCATAGGTRCATATAGAAATGTTAATCTGACACAAAGAGGAATGAATTCATGTTGTCTTCAGAAGAAATGATGGAACTGTTTATCATGATGTTGAGTAAAATGAGACAGATTCAGAAAGGCAAATACCACATCTTGTCTCATATGAAGAATCTAGAGTTTACATATATGCGTATGCATAAACATTAAAATAGAAAAGGGACAGCGTGGCTGGAGGAAGGGGACTAAACCCAAGCAGAGGATTGAAGGAATAAGAGAAGGTAACATGGAGGAGAGATAAATACTCCGTGTTTTATATCATATGCAGAATCCAGATCAAATGAGTATATAGTTATATGTGCATAGACTCATACATGCTTATATTATATATATTAGACATATATAAACATACATATTTATGTGTATATGTGTGTGTGTGTGTGTTGTGAGTGTATGAGCATGTACAAGTGACATGAAAGCCGTTGGGTGACAAACTTGGAAGAAAAAGGAGACAAGTTGGCAGGTTGGCGTGGTGAGAAGAGAAAGTAGAGATCAATATTAGCAAAATACAGTGATGTCTACATATGAAATGTCATCATAAACTCATTACTTTGTTAACTATTTTTCAAAGATTTAACAATTTTGTAGCCAGGCTGTGGTGGCACACGCCTTTAATCCCAGCACTTGGGAGGCAGAGGCAGGCAGATTTCTGAGTTCGAGGCCAGCCTGGTCTACAGAGTGAGTTCCAGGACAGCCAGGGCTACACAGAGAAACCCTGTCTCGAAAAAGAAAAAAAAATTGTAAATAATGTAAACATAATGTTGCAGATGTTACAAAACTAACTAATGTTCATTAAAAAGAWAAGAAAAGAAAAACAAAGTCACTAGTTCCCTCCTCCTCATCATCACCCTGTGCTAAGAGCCTTCAGTCCCACCCAGTTGTCTATAAGTACCTATGAGTCAAGAAATATAGGGACAGGTGTCAGCTGCAGTCCCTCATTTACATCTTTAAGACTGGTTGGAGCAAAAGATACAGCAGAGGGCCCAGTGCCTGGCAGGCAGGTAAAAGCAACACATCAGGATGAGCTATTCCAGGCAACTCCCCACCCTTGTCTGCCACTTTCTGGTTCTTCTTTTAGAGCTGTTACGTAAGATTTAAAGAACAGGAAGGGGCTTCTATCTACCAAGGAGCATGGAAATCTCACACTGTGAAAGCCCCTGCATGGGATGCAAGCCCAGGAGAGGCGAATGYGCTTGGGCTGAGCAGTAAATCGGGAACAGGGCTTGAGCAGAGCYCTTTATTTGGTGAAAGTCTATGCTGAACATCAGAGTAAATACCCACTGCTGGAGTTAGGAGCCACAAGGTAAGGTCTGAAAGACCCTTCTCCATCCACCCTGGCTCCATTCCACACTTTTGTTTTATTGATGGATGATATCACCAATATACAGACGACCGGCTCTCTGTGGAGAAGTGGGACAGAGAAAACAGGTTCTAAGAGATCGAGAAAATGAAATCAGGGCTTTACAGCTATCAGTACTTAACTGCACTCCCAAACTTAACTGCRCCTTCCAGAATGATCTGTGGTAYGACTACCTGCAGAACATGACTTTGGGGCCTAGAATATATCCATGGGTTCTGGTTCTTTGGGTGAGAAAGATATCAGGGCCCTCATCATTTCTACCATTTCTCAGGGTTTGGGCTCATAAGTCCTTGGCTAGCTTCCATGGAGCACAGCCTGATGCGTGGACTAAAGTCACAAGGTCTCTGTGTTCCTTAGAGTTGCATGAAATATGTATCTGTGGTCATGCGTGTTCCTCTACAGAGAGAAACTTGATTTCCACGATTCGCAATGGAGAGTGTTAGAGTACGTGAGGAAGATCAGTGAGAATTCTGGGAACTAGGGACCAAAGGTCTTGTTCTCATCCTAAAATATCCTAACCAAAAGCAACACAAAGGAGGAAAGGGTATGTTGAGCTTGGAACTCTATCTAGGTCGAAGTCCATCAGTTCATAAAGTCAAGGTAGGAGCTTGAAGCATCATAGTCATAATTTAGAGTAGAAAGAGAAATGAGCTCGTGGATCCTTGCTGCCTGCTGGCTATTCTCATCTTTCTTTCTCTTGCTCCTCTCTTGTTTGTTCAGGACCCCCATGTAGGAAGTGGTACCACCTACAGTGAGACAGATCTGCCTATATCGATCAAGAATCACGATAATCCCCACAGACATGCCCACAGGACAACCTGAGCTAGACAAGCCCTCAACTGAAACTTCCCAAGTTGTGTCCAATGRACAGAAACCCTAATACATGTCCCCTTCCTTTGAGTATGCCAGGGTARGGATGTCAGGATGGATTCTTTCTCCCTCCATGCCACACCCACAGGGAAAACACTGAGCATCTACAGAGATTCAAATCTGGTTGGTGTTGGTCTTGTGAAGAGGCACAGCAGCACAGTGCTTGTGCCTTAGAGTACCAAGAAGCCTTAGTATTTGTCCTGTCTGACCCAAGGGGAATCACTTGGAATGCCCACRCCCACCTACAGATACAYGAYRAATCTTCTTGGCTTTTGAAGATTCTGTAGAAAGCAGAGGCTGTGCATTTTCTGATGTCTGGAATAGCATTTTACCCTGTRCACTGCCAGCCAATGGGGAATGGCAGTAKTACRTAGAACACCAGGAGATCAATTCCGAGAGAAACCAGATGCCTTTAGAGATCCATCTGTACTTCAGAGAGAGAACTTTCCATCTTGGGGGRAAAAACATCAAAAACATGTTTCCTTTACCTCCCTAGTTTCWGCTTCTCTTCAGAATGGAAAGGATCCTGAATAATGTCCATGAGAAAACTTGCTAGGAAAGAAAATGCTGAAACTTCTGTTTCCTAGTCCAATGATCAAGACTTCCATTCACACAAGAAAAAAAGTTAAATAAACTGAAAGGCAACAACGTTTCTTAAATTTGACGGAGAACTGAGGTCACAGGGCAAACCTCTGACCCCAAGTTAGAAAGATAGACAGAYAGAAAGAATCACAGTTTGTTAGAGAAGAGACTTTCGTGGGAACTAAAATAGGGATAGGAAAATCAAAACCGTAATTGACAAATTCCCAGAGACTCAGTGTAGACAAATTTATATATAAAGAACTCTGGTAATGTACAGTTTGGATGGGAGTTGTGCACATATTTGTGATTCTTCTTTTTTTAACCCAAGAGTCCTACCAGATTATCACAGTGCAGCTCACAGAACAGTCCCCTGTGCTTGTGTGGTTGAGGGATTCTGGAACACTCCAGGAATGTCCTTCCCCTATGACCTATCGTCCCAAGATGCCACTTCACTAGAGTCCAGTTAACTGGTAACAGGCCAAAGCTTGATGAACATGGGGAAAGGAAGATAGTCCAGGCCAAGCCATTCTGCCCTTGTATCTCATCCAAAGAATAGGTTTGAATAAAGGAAGAACTGAGAAGCTCTTTGGAAGAGAATARGTTCACTGAGACCAGTCAAGGGACCCCTTCTCCCACATCTCACTATTTCACTGAAGCCTACTGCCCTCAGCTTCTTTTCCTAATATGTCATATCCAACTGGGTTGGTTCTGGGAGAGATAGACCAAGGTAAAAAATAAAGTAAAATAAAAATAAATAAACTATAACTTAACAAGACATCAGAGACAGAGGGAGTAAGTGAATCATATCCACATATATGCCAAGGCTATTGAAATTAGACTAGAAAATTTGAAAATGATACTTATATCAGTTACTTTTTCCTTTGCTGTGACAAAACCTGGACAAAGTCACTTAGGAAAGAAAGATCTTATTTACTCATGAATTAGAGGTACAGACCATGGTGGTGGAGAAGTCATGGTAACAGGAGCGTGATGAGGTGAGTGTTCACACGTGTTCTCAGTGAGAATGTAGAGATATAAATATAGGTACTCAGCTAGCTCTCTTTCTTCTTTTTGTTCAGCCTGTTACCCCAGCTCATGGGATGGTCTTACCACCTTAATTAACTCAATCCAGAAATTCCCTCACRGACATGCTCGAAGGTTTGCTCTTGGGTAACTTTAAATCCCCTCAAGTTGGCAATAAAGATTAAGGGGCCAGCTCTCCAGTGATGCAAGACTGATGACCCAGGTTTGCTCCCTACAAACCATGTAAAGGCAGAAGGAGAGAACAGACTCCACAGACCTCCACACATGTGGCATGCACATGTCTCATGGGTATATGCACACATATGCAAAACACACATTGATAAATAAAAATTAAATGCTAAGGTCAACCATCATGATGATTAATATGAGGGGATCTAGTGGGAAAAGCAGTCAACACGCAAGAACAGATAGGCAGAGAAAGATATTCTAAGAAAGTATCCAAACTCAGAGCCAGAAGCATAAACAACTGTAACTGAACTGAAGAGTACCTTGATGGGATTATCAGTAGAGTGCACATGTCTAAATGGTGAATCAGTGAAACCTTTTAAAAATGTCAGCAATGAAACAAAAGAAAAAATGGAATTTTTAAAAAATAGAAGAAAACTGTAACACACTTAGAGAATGTATAATAGACATGCGGTGGGAATCCMAGAACTAGAGGACAGAAAGAAAGAACAGAAGAAACAGTACCCCTGAGAACAACCGTGAACTCCTCAACCAGCAAACCACAGACACAGGAAGTTCAGAGAACCCCAACCAGTACAAATCCAAAATCCCTACACCCAAGCATATCATATCCAGACTTCAGGAAAAGAAAAGGCAAAGAATGACTTGTATAAGAATCCCTGAGAACATCCTCGCAGTCACATCCCGAGAGTTTGTCTCCTAGGTGATCTTAAAGCCAATCAAGTTGACAATGAAGACTWACCAACATGGCGTCTTACAGATCGTTCTGTGAACCACAGYGACTACAGAACAGGTCAGGGCAGCCTGAATAACAGCAAATGCTTTGARGACGACACCTAGGCTTTGTAAGCTTTTGTTTTTAACTTGTATGTATGTGCACACATGCACATGCATGTCTGTAGCATGTAGGAGGTTGCTATAAAACACATGTGGAGATCTCTTCTTTCTTCCTGGTTCCAAGGATTGAACTCAGGTCATCAGTCTTATGTGGCAAGCATGTAGACYTGCTGAYTCATCTCTCCAGCTCCAATAACCCATGTCCTAGACTTGAACGCAACTTTTATAATTTACTTCTCCGGAGAAAGGAGAACCCGGGGTCGTCCCATCCCACAGGAACAACAGCTTGCACTCTCAAGATGGCTTCCTATCTATGACTATGCCCCTTAGGGATCCCCTCTCTTCCTGTCCCAAAGCACAG
>BDUI01006770.1:50573-60789 GCA_002335545.1 Apodemus speciosus
GTGTTTGCTTCATTTTGTTCTAGAGCCTTCAACTGTGCTCTTAAGCTGTTAGTGTATATTCTTTCCAGTTTCTTTCTGGAGGCACTCAGAGCTATGAGTTTTCCTCTTAGCACAGCTTTCATTGTGACCCATAAGTTTGGGTATGTTGCACCTTCATTTTCATTAAATTCTAAAAAGTCTTTACTACAGCTCAAAGCACACGTTGCCCACACAATAATAGTAGGGGACTTCATCACCCCTCTCTCATCAATAGACAGATCAGGAAAACATAAACTAAACATAGAAACAGTGAAACTAACAGAAGTTATAAACCAAGTGGATTTAGCAGATATCTATAGAACTTTTTATCCTAAAACAAAATAATATACCTTATTCTCATCACCTCACAGTACCTTCTCCAAAATTGACCATATACTCGGTCACAAAACAGAATCAGCAGATACAAGAAAATTGAAATAATTCCATGCACCCTATCAGATCGCCATGGACTAAGGCTTGTCTTTAATAACAACAAAAACAACAGAAAGGCCACATATACATGGAAACTGATCAATACTCTACTCAATGATAACTTGGTCAGGGAAGAAATAAAGAAGGAAATTAAAGAGTTTGATTATTTCTTGATCACTTCCTTTTGGTCTAGAGTGTCCACTGTATTGTTAAGTTGGTAGTATGTGATCTATCCAGTTTTGTTTTGTTTCTTTTTGGAGGCAAGTATTGCAGTGAACTTGATTCTTAGAACAGATCTCATTGTGTCCATAAATTTTGGTATGCTATGTATTTTCTTTGAATTCTAGAAAACCTTTAATTATTTCATTTATTTCTATTGTGATACATTTTTTAATTCAGTGCAAAGGTTTTATGAGTTCCTAATATTTTTGTTGTTGTTTCAAATTTTGTTGATCTCTAACTTTAATCCAWGATGGTCTGATATGGTACAGAGTTAAGTCTTTTTTCTTGTATCTATTGACCCTTACCCTGTRTCTCAGTACCTGGTCAATTCTGCAGAAAGTGCCATGGAATGCAGAAAAGAAGTTACATTCTTTTCTGTCTTGGTTAAACATTCTGTAAATATCTGTTAGGTCTATGTGATTTGTAATATCTATTAGCTCCAGCATATATCTGCTAAGTTTTAGTCTAGATGACCCATCCATTGGTGAGAGTTATATACTGAAGTCTCTCATTCTCAGTGTGTGAGGCTCAATATGTGATTTAAGCTATAGCAGTGCTGCTTTTACAAATTTAGATTCCCTTGTAATTGAGGCATAGATAATAAGAATTGGAATGACATCTTGGTGATTTTTTTCTTTAAATTATAAAATTTAATGCCCTTACCTCTCTCTTCTAATTTGTTTTAGTTTGAAATCTCTTTTGTCAGATGTTAAAATGGTTATACTTCTTAAGTTCATTTGCTAGAATTATCTTTCTTCCAGCCTTTCAACCTGAAGTAATGTCAATCTGTAATGTTGTATTTCTTGCATATAGCAGAAGAATGGATCCCATCTTCGCATCTAATCTGTTATCTTATTAGAGAATCAAGATTGCTGATATTGAGTGATATCAATACCCAATGATTGTTGATACCTATTATGTTTCAGGGGAGGGGTGATGGTGGTGGTGTGTATGCTTGCAGGTATGGGTTTGTGTGCCTCCCTTCTTTTGATTTTGCTCGTCTCACATTTTTTCTCTGTGTTTTCATGAATGTTGTTAACCCCAGTAGGTGGTAGTTTTTTAAAAATCCTTTGTGAGGCTGAATTTGTAGTTAGATATTGATTAAATTTGGTTTTATCATGAAATGTCATATTTTATCCATCTAAGTTGACTTTTATCCTGAGTATAGTAATCTGGGATGATATATGTGGTYTGCTAGTTTCTGCAGCATATCTTTCTAGGCTTCAACTGTCTTTTGGAATCCCAGGTTTAATTGAGAAGTCAGGTGTAATTCTTATCTTCTTTTGTTGCTATTGTTCTGTGTGTTTCATGTTTCAATTATTATGTGATGAGGAGACTTTCTTTTCTGGTCCAATCTATTTGGTATTTTGTATGCTTCTTATASCTTTATAGGCATCTCCTTCTTTAGGTTAAGAAATTTTTTTCTATGATTTGTCAAAAATATTTCCTGGGCTTTTGTCTAGAATATCTGCTCTTTCTTCTATCACTACTCTATTTAGATTTGGTCTTGACATAGTTACATAGTGTCCCCCACACACACATACACACATATTGTATGTATTTCCTGGTAGAAAAAAATGCCTGCAACATATGGACACTGGGGGTTCTAGGTAAATGTGTTTCTGGGTAGTGGGAGATGATACTTTGGAATGGGGATAGGCTAGGGCTTAAAGGTGTTCATAGGAGGAAGAGAGCAGAGTGTTGAACCAGAGACTATTTTTTCTACTTGAAATGCAGGGAGTCGGTGAAGATAGGCCACCACCAAAAAGGCTGGTATAGTATTGAGGATGAGAATGGGTGGGAGATCTAGAGTAACAGAATGAGAAGGTAAGATCTACTGACGGCCTACSTATTTTCCCGGCAGAATGGTCATGGGTTAGCAGGAAGTCCTATTGGAGTTGGGAGCTGAGACAAAGCAACAAGTGTGGTTAGGAGAGGAAGATCTTGGGATTCATAGTAGGTGTGGGCAGAGGGGGGAAGAAAAGTGCAATACATGTGGGAATTTGCTTTGGAGGACAGTGGAGAGTATTGGCCTGCTCAGCTTGTGTCTTTTTAGGGAATGCCTGCTGATGTTTGTAACTGCAATAGTGCAATGAATTAGGACAAGGAAGGTTGAAGGAGAAGGTTTTTTTGATCCACTGGGGATGGGGYCAGAGATAAAAGGTAGACTTCAGCACATGTTCTGCTACAGAGTTGGGGATGAGACTTGGGGAATTGGAACTTGAGGAGCAGAAAAAAAGAAGGTGAAGGTCTATTGTCAATCTATCTAAATTTATGCCAGGAGTTGATTCTGGTTTTCAAAGAAGGGGATGCATTTAGATGTATACATCAGAGAAAATAAGATGTTAAACAAAACTGGCCCCAGTCTTCTGTCTACCAGTGGTTCCTTGGTATATTATCCTTTGCAGATAGTGGTAGGGCTTGACTTTGCAATTATGACCATRTTTTTAAGTGTTCTGTCCTAGAGTAATGTCATAGTGCTTGATAGATGAAATAATAAATTCATAAATAAAGTAAGGAATAGGTAGACAAATAAATGAAAGGCTGGAAACATGGCTGACTAACACCTGCATATGTATGACCCAATGAAGGGCAAATTCCAGAATAAGACAAGACATACTCTAGTTCAAGGAGAGAATAAGGAGAAGGCTCTGAAAACTCACTAAGATAATACCAGGACAAATGAAAAGTATGAATAGTATGACAAGTGACAACAGGTTTCTAGTTAGGAAGAGGAGAAGTGTTCCATTCCTGGAATCTGTAAGTAGAGGCAAGAAAGTCAGAGAATTCAAAGTCATCCTCTTTTACAYATTTAGTTTATGGATGGCCACTATAATGGTGCTAGGGAGTTACCATTTACTATCATCCTTAAATGTATATCAAGTCCTTGACCCAGGATCTGAGACTACAAGTCCAGCATGCTTAGGCAGATAGGAGATTTGCACAGCAAAGATACAACATATTGCCAAGATTATTTTAAGTTTACCAGTGTTGTCCTTTTCTAAATAGTTGTTATCCAGGATCATCTTGCCCACCTTGTAGAATTATGGTTTATTTTTTAATAAATGCACAGGCAACTTAATGGCAGACCAGGATCTAATCTTATTTGCAGCCGTATACTGTCCCCTTTAACTAGAGATGAGCTTATTGTCTGGTAGTGTCTGGTCAATCCTGGTTAACAAAAGTTTGCACCCTGGCATCATCAATTTCCCTTGTCTCTATTAGGCCTAACAAACTACTTATCATTTGAGTATTTGAGGGGCAGCACTCCCATAACTAAATTCTATTCTCTATGTCTTAATGTTTCCTAAGCATATCTTTAATAAAAAAAAATATCAACATCAATTCTATTAGTTTGAGTTTCTTCTACATCATGTCCCCTTGTTAGAACCACTACAAACCTCTTATAAGCTCCAGTTTAAAAGTCTGTGTCTTAGAGTCCTGCAAACTCAGGGTCTTCTTGTTTAACCACCTCACAAACTAGCTCAGGGTCAGAACCACCTATAGCTCTATGGCCTCTATCTGAGAGGTAATGAGTTGAGTCAAAGAGTTCAAAACACATGCTATAAATGATAGGCCTAATAAAATCAGAAGAAAAATACATTAACCTGCATGACTTATATTTTTCATGCTTACAAAACCAGTGTAAGGTGGATGGCACTGCCAACTCCAAATTTCATTTGAAGATATACTCTGATCCCCTTGAAACATAGATTCAACAGATTTCAGTGTCTCTGAGACTGAATCTAAGAAAACAATTCCCAAGGCAGTTAATTTTGAGCTGAAAAATCTTTCAGCTCAAGCAAAGACACTTTGGCCTCAGACCTGCTCTGACCTTGGTGACCTTAATGCCATTACAAAATGTTTTATTTCTGGGGACTGACTAAAAAGCTAAGTACATCAAAGCTTCAGTTGGACACCATGAATAAATTATGGAGATTTATTGCACAGCCTTGTCACTGTAGCTAATACATCATATAGCTCAAAATTTGTAAGAGAATGTAGTTATAAATATTCATTAAACATATTAAATAGCTCAGGTGTGTTAATCAAATTGTGATGTATGCATATCTCAAAATATTATGTTGTAGTTTGTAAACATATGCAATTTTGTTTATTTTATACCAGCAAGCCATTAAATACAATATTAAATATCTTTTTAAAAAAAAAAACATGCACCAAATAGAACTTAAGGTCAAATCAATAGCAAGGAACTTATCCCTGATACTATAAACTTAACCAACTATCTATGGCTGGTAACATCATAGACTGTAAGGGAGAACCTACTGTTGCCAGTTGTCTAGACCTGTATAATTCACAATGTAGTCTAAACACCTATAATATTTTCCCAGATATTGTGGTTGTTTGAATGAAAATGACCTCCATCAGCTCATAGGGAGTGTGTGGCCTAGTTAGAGTAAGTGTGGCCTTGTTGGAAGAAGTGTATCCGGTCCCTTGCCTTTTGCTCTCTTTCTTCTGCCTGCCATTCTGGTTGGAACTACTCTCCAGCAACTCCAGCATCATGTCCACATGCATGCCACCATGCTTGCCACCATGATAATAATGGATGAAACCCCTGAAATGTAAGCTGGTCCCAATTAAATGTTTGTCATTATAAGAGTTGCCACAGTGATTGTATCTCTTCACAGAAATAGACCTTTGACTAAGACACCCCTTATCAAAAAAGGTTCTTTTTACAGCAAAAGCCTTCAGAGAAATCCACAATTGGTAAAAAAAAAAAAAAAAATGTAGAGAATGACCAATCATAGGGTAACTATCTCTGAATACATCTCTAACTTAACTTCTACATCTAAGTCTCAGAAGATCATGGAGGGAGGCCAGAAAAACTGTAAAATAGAGAGGTCCAGGACATCTGATGTGAAATAGTGTTTTCTATATATGGCAGAGATCTGTCCTCATGGAATCTCAGCAAACTAGGATCCAAAAAAGACATGTACATGACAATACCAGCTGACATGTGAAAGTAAATGGGAGAGTCTCACAGGTTATACCCCTAGATGAAGAGCTACAAGAAATTAATGACTGCTGAGAAAATGGGAATCAATTCTTCTCAAAGTATAAGCCACTGATATGCTATCCGATTCTAAATGGTTAGCCCTAACACATGTACTTGTCAACAACAATAAATGGAATCAACAGGTTGAATTTATTTACACAAATGTATAAGAAAAATAATAAAAGCCAAGTAGTCACAAAGTTCAGAGGAAGTAGTGGGGTCATGGAGAGATTTAGAAAGAAGAGAAAGTGGAGAAGTGGAGTGGAAATTATCTAAATACAATACTCATGTATGAAATTCTCAAAAAAAATAATAAAATTATTTTTAAACCTCAGTGTATTATGTTCATAGAATATTTTAGTAGAATGTTTTCATTAATTCTTTGAGAATTTCATATATGCCTGCAGTGTAGTTGTTACACTGCTACAAAGTTACATTTGTCCCCTTTCCTTCCCAAACTCCTTCTTGACCTACCCATTACTCACCTAACCCCTCTCAGTTCCATGTGCTCTTTTTTTTTTAATAAAAAATAACTCAGGGTAAAAGTTGTTCTGTCTATAGATTCCAGGGTCGTCAACTGGAACCTGCTTGACCTACCAGGAACCACACTTTAAAAAAAAAACTTATACTTTCTTCTACAAAATCCATCAACTGTCAATAGCTCCTCATTTATCCCCTACTTACCACAATGCCAGAATGTTGTCTGTCCTGATCTTATGAGGTCTTATGCAGGCAACCACAGCTGTTGTAAGTTTAGGAGTGCAGAGGTTCTTCCATATCTAGAAAATAATGTTTAGCTTTGATTCTCCCTTACCTCTAGCACCTACAATCCTACTTTATCATCCAGGATGGCATCTAGAATGTCAAAGTGAGGTGATATGATGCAGATATCCCATTTGTGGGTGAGCACAGCACAAACTAATTCTTTGCTCTTGGACCAGTTATATGTTTCCATTTTAACCTCATTCAGTACACAAAGAAACTTGTCATGAAGTCTGATCATAGAATTTTTTTATTAACTATTCCATGGAACAGATACATTTCAAGATGCATTTAGCTAATTGTCCTGTTAAAATGTACACCAATTAGTTTCTTGTTTGTATGTACATTTACTTATTACAACATAATACTTCTTACTTTGGGAGATTAGCAGTCTACATTTTTAGAAAGTCAGATAAGCAAACTACTATGCTGTCCCCAAAATGCTTGCATAAAAGAGGATAGAAGTAGAAGATGAAAAGATATTAGGAAAACATAAGTAGAAGCAAAGCCATATGAGAAGATATATAAATAGCCACATGAAAAATGTTTACTGTAGCAAGGACTCAGCCATCCACAGTTGAGTTTTAGAAGGAMCTTAATCTGGGAAAGAAGTAGGACAACCTTGTAGTGGGTAAAAGATGGCTTCAGGAATGCACTGAGTAGACTGCATTGTCCTAAAAATGCTGACAGTAGGTAACCAGAAAGAAAACATACTATGTGATGGATAGAGAGCAAATAAGATTTTAAATTGACAAAACAGATAGTAATCAAGAAAGTTGTCTGTTTATCATTTTGACCTGCTTATTTCAAGTTGCTCAGTACAGATGTTTAGTTTCCTGGCTGATCAGGGGATAATCTAGACAAGTCTGACTTCTGGAAAGAATTTAATTCTTGTAAATTCAAGTGCCTTTCAATTCAACTTGAAAAGTTAGGATAAATAGAAGAATAAATATTGTGCATACATGTTAACACTTCACCATAAAGAACTGTGGGATGATGGACCTCACCAGGAAACATGATAAGGATGAGCAGGATCAGACTCCCTGGCACCCAGGCACCCACCTGAGATGATCGATGGCTCCCTGCTCCCTGCCAGATTCCTGGCCTTGAACACATGTCACCCTTCCCACATAGAAAACCTGACCTATGATCACATATCCCAGAACAGAGTGCTCCAGCTAATGAGGTATCTAGAGACCCCTGAGGGTTTAGCCAATAGGCTTACCTTCCTGGACATTCCTTCCTGCAAAGGTATTTAATCTCTGGTCTACCCTGAGGAGGTGGTATGCACCCATTTTCCAAGATTAACAATCAATAAATAGTTTGGAACTAAGGACTGATTTTTCATCAAAAACTGTCCTGGTAAGAATAGGAAAAGCCTTCACCTAYAGAGCTGTGCCCTCTAAGCTTCCYACAGAAGGCACCTGTAACCTCCCAGACAACTGCCAGTGAGATATTGACTTTAGTAGATGAGCTAAAGCAGAGTTCCCCTGACCGTGGCCTCCACCCAGCTTGTTCTTAGGCCTAGGGTCCCCTTCATTGTCAGCTCCTCCAAGACTTCCAGCAGTGTCTGGATGTCCAGGAGTTTTGGAGCCTCAGACCCCAGGCTCCTCATCACAGACCTATGGACTCCCCAGATCCTCTATTCCCAATTTTTATATATGATTTCCAGTAGCAACTATATGCTAGGGAGTCAGGGAACCCCAGCAACCCAAGAAGCCATTCCCAGACCCCAGTGGCAGGGTAGAACATGAAACCACAAAGAAGTAAAAAGAGGCTCTTTTATGCCATTTTAGCACAGGATGATAAATTATATATAACAGGGATTAGGCTAAGGGGTCAATAAATTGTAAGAAAGTAAATACATGGGGAATATAAAGGCCATTTTAAAAGGGTAGTTTATGCAGACTAATGTCCCTGATGTTTTCAGTACTGAGTCATYGCTATGAATTAAAGACATTCTCCTCTTGATGGCATTAAAGACGAGAGAGTATATGCAGGAGAATGTATATTCTTCCTCTATGTAGACCTGGGATAATAAAGAGTTCTTTTTTCAACTTGTTATCTCTAGGTTACCTTCAGGTCACTCTACTCCCCATGCCAAAATAGGATGTTTGTGGGTGATGCATTCTGGTTCCTCATGGCTGATAACAGCATARTTTCCATGATCCTTTCCTGTAACTAATGACTGTGTCTCAAGACAACATTGAGAAATTACTTTGGATTATGATAAACAGAAGAAACCACTTAAGAACAAAAATTTGCTATAATATCAACTTAACATTTTGTTCACTGTCTTTATCTGGCATGTGTGAGGATCAGGTAGTTATCATAATGGGGTCTCTGCAATAAATGCTGAGAKCTGTTCTCAAATACATRTGGTGACACATTATAAATCYTAAGATTTGAAAAGCTAGCTAAAGGATTGTTATATATCCAGATAATGCACTCATATTTGCCCCAGGTCAGGAATGATTAAAAATTCAAAACACACCTGCTTAAATGATCCTGTAAGGTGTACTCATCCTTAGATACATTTAGAGTGGAAGGTATTGCTAACTCAGAATGGTAGAATAAGTTAGAAGCTACAACGAAGTGACCATATGAGAAACTGATGCAATTTCTTTCCCTTGGTTCACAAAAGAAACCACCCATCTCTGGGAGAAGTCACGGAAGCACCCTAAGTCATTATGACCTTCACASTGTCAAAACAACACAGTAGCCAGTCAGTTTGTGACTTCAGAGACCTTCCATGGCAGGCCTTTTCAAAGTCCACTAATGAGGAGTAGGTAATCTCTCCAGCTTTGAAAAGAAATTAGCAGTGTATACCCTAATTAGAGAGCAAGTCTTCTTTTTTTGGCCACATCTCAGCTATGTTTACACATAAAGAGATGCCAAAAGGATCTCTTTTGAGTGCATTTCTGTGGCTTGAGAGTACATGTTCATTATATCCTGTGTCTATAACATGGAAGGTTGGGATRAAGCAAGAGGCCCTGAGGGATATGCACAGGCCCACACAGTTTTAAGAAGTCTTTGAATTTTGTTCTTGAATTTTGTGTCTGTAGCTCATTTCATTCTATTGCTTTTCTGGTCTTGAAAATCTAGCTCGGTGTGAAAGCTATCTGTGTCCTGCCACAATGGGAATGTGCTTAAGGCTGGCATTCAATTGTTACTTGTCATCATCAAAACAAAAGAACATGTGACACTCCTGCTAAGAAAAAGGGAGGGATCACCTGCATTTCTTCTTTTATGGAAGAAGACTGAAAATAGTTGAGTACAGTTTGAAGTGCTCAATATGAACAAGACCTAATATTGAGTTTGTTTTAGAATGACAAGGTGTTCAGACTCCCCTTAGTCAGGTTTCATGCTTTTGTTAATAAAARGAATATATAAGTAAATATAGACAATCAGCCAGTGAARGATTATTTGCAAAGAAGCTATCAGAGAAAATAAAAGCATACATACTAGGAAGAAAGCAAGTGACCTGTCAGTGAGGACCCACTGAAGTTGGGATGCTGTGTTTATGGGCTCAGCAGAGATGTTGGTGAGAAGGGGCTATTCAGTGGATACTATGATGCGAGTCATTGGTTGGAAAATGAGGGRCATGCCCATTATAGTTTATTCTTACCAATCTAGATCTACCAGTAGGAAGTCACAAATCACTGGTCCTGGGGACTATGTCATTAATAAAGGCTTAAAGCTACTAGAGAGAGGAGGGTTAGGAAGGACCACATAGATTTCCCTCTGGTTGGATAAAAGAAATAG
>BDUI01006771.1:43575-55183 GCA_002335545.1 Apodemus speciosus
TATGTCTAAGCTACATTATGTTTGTCTACCAATAGACATGTAAGCTTGTTCTATTTCTTAGATATTGTTTGTAGTCAACCTGTGACCACTAGTCAATGCAGGCACCTCCAATGGGAGTATGGGAATTAAAGGACAAGAGAAGAATGGAAGCAAGACAAAGTTCTGATCTAGGCTCAACTTTATTGCAAAGAAGCAGGCTTATAAAGACAAAAACCATAAGGCCAACCCCTAGACATGAATGATGATTTAAATCACATCATACGGCAGCCAATGCCATAGGTTTCCATTTCTCAGCACAGTTCTCTTTTTATCAGGCCAAACTGGCAATCCTAAATCAGGTGGGAAAATTCCACAAAGTGCTGTGATAGCAAAAATAGCTATGCAGGTCAGGGCTGACCCTTCAGAGTTTCAGCTTCTTTGTTAAAAAACAAACAAACAAAAAAACCAAAAAAAAACCCAAAACAGGCTTTACAATAAGCTGGTTGGGGACACAGTTTATACCTGTTTTCCTTATTCCATCTATGGAGAGGGTAGCTTAAGGGCAACTGTGCCTATCATAGGTTGGATTACACTTGTGGACTCTTACCCATCATTGATTATCCAGCCATAAACTGCTGAACCCTTCCATGMATTATTGAGTCTCATGCTTCAACTGAGCAAGCAAAACATTCAGCTGCACTTGGTCCATATTCAGACATTGATCTCTGAGGGCCATCATGACATTAACGGCCTTCTGGTGAAATACACTTTGTTTGTGCTGTATGTTCCACAGGCACCAGAACAGGAGAAGGAAATCTAAAACCACCCCCTGCATCCAATTCGGGCATAAGTAACAATCCAAGCAGGATCAAAGAGTTTCTTAATGTTATTCCAAATTTTACCTACAAAGGAGGAATCCATGTCCAAAACATTGACATGCATGGAAGAAAGATACGGAATGTCCTGGTTTAACCTCTGGGACAAATTCAGAAACTCATTACTCCATTGTCCTTTAACAAAAGTAGCCAATTTCTGCAGTTCTAAAGAACTAATTTTAATTGAAAATGGGATAAGGCAGAAAAAGAGTGATAGTTTTGGTCACAATCAAATTTCATCATCATCCCTAGGGTCTCAAACTCTTCTGTCAAAAGGTCAATAGCAAAATTGGGGAAGAGGCTTTACCAGCCACATCATCCATCTGCTGGACAAAACACTCCGGCAGCCAGCAGATATATATTTACCATTTTTTTTCTTTTGAACATGAACATGAAACACAGAGAAATAATCATGCAAAAAAGGAAAACACAGGCATGAAATGACAGACATGAACAGATTGGCATGCCAAGGACAGACCATAGACAGAGAGGAAAGAGAACTAGATGTGCCACAGAGACACAGATATCCTACCTATGGGACCCGGAACCAGAACTAAGCATTCCTCCAGTAGGAGCCAGAGAGGGTTCCTTCTCTATCACCTAAGCATCCAGGACAGGGGTGACAACTGCCTTTCTGAAAACCATTCTAACATAAATTATCTCTAATCAGGATTCAAAGACTAAAATATCTATGAAAATTATCTTCGCTCTTCTGTCCAGGTATATCCAAACACAAGACTCTCCAGTCTGAACCACACTGCTGGATGTATCAATGGTAGTTCAGGAACATAGAGCCAGTAGACTTCACTCTGTGTGAGAACTGTCATCATTATCTTGCCTGAAGCCTGATTCTTTTGTTTTACCCTAAGATTAAAATTCCTACTTCCTTATTATGCCCTAATGTTAGATTCCTGCCTGAAGCCCTTGTCCTTGTCTTTGGTCAATTTCAAGTTCCTGCCAGGCAACACTGCACCCCAGTAAGGCTCTCTACATCTCCCCCTTTTTTATTTAAAAAACAAGGCTGAGCCTGTCTTAGGTCATGCTCACAAGAAGGCCTTCTTTACCTGTCTTCAAGGTCACATGCAGCTTGTTTGTGTTATTTGAACAAACACAGCCTTATTAGTGTTTATTAATAAGCAAACACAGCATTAGCAGTGTTTATTAATAAACATGGCCTTGTGGCCTATGCCTCTGTCTTAGGTCGGTAAGGCTTTGTATAGAATCTTACCTGTCCCTGGATTGCCAGCCTGTTATACTAATGACTCTGTTTGGGGGTTCATTTTTAGTTTTAAGACATGTACATTGGCTGCTAACAGATTAATGTTGTTAAAGACAAGCTTTAACTTGAATGGCAGGAAAAAAAAAATTATTCCCAGGACAAGAAGGGCTAGCATGATCAAGCCATATATGCCATTCTTGAGGCTTGACCAGGATGGAAATACTGAATTCAGGCTATGGATAATTTTGCCAGCAATATCGGCAGCATTAAAGCTCAGCAGGGCAGCATTCTTTAAATTCATAATCTCAACATGCAAAGCTAAAACCTCTAGAGGTGTTGGAATTATGTCAAACACACTGCAAGTGTTTTTGAACCTTTTCCCAATTATAGTGACTATCATTGTAAGCTTTAGAAGTAATAAAAATCCATTGGTATTTAGCATGACAAAAGATGGCTTCTTACTCTTAAACTCTGAACCTCCTCTCTAATAGTTTGAATAGTATCATAAAGTACATCAAACTGTTTTTCCAAATGCTATCTAAATCTACTTTAATTCTGAAAACATTAGTAACACTTTTTGATAAATAATTAACCAAATTAACTGTCTTAACTTCTTATGTCAAGGCAATTGCAGAGGCAGTGGTGCTAGCTATCAATGTAATTAAAGCTGCTATACCAGCAATAATCAACCCCACTACTCTCCTGCTTCTACTTAAAGCTTGATTCATTTCCTTAAGTACCTGCAAGTTTTTTTTCAGATTTCCAAGGTCCTGTAATATTCACAGGTAATAAGACAAAAGCTGGTTGATAAACCACCATCACATGTCAGGTTTCAATACATTAACACAATTAGAAAATGTACAATCCATTTCTCTGCACAGTTTTCTCTTATCAGGCCAAAACAGAACTCCCAACTCAGGCAAGAACATTCCACCATGTGCTGTGAGAGCTAAAGTGGCAACTCCCATGGTCTTAGCAGAGCTTCCACAACTGTATATTGGATATAAATGTATATAATTGTGTAAGTATCTCTCTAATGTGATTTAGAACCCTTTAAATATCTATCTGGAATGGTTTTAGTTGGGTAATTTGGTAATTCAATTTTTTTAAACATCTGTACTTATTTCTATAGTGACTATACCAGGTCATCAATTCATAAATGCTGAGCTTTCCCTCTAACTTTAAAAGCATTCATATTTGAAATTTTAGTTCTGTTAAAAATAGAGATTTTGATTGAGCCAAGAAGAAAACTGAGAGCAACTTTAATTTGTGTTTTTTCAAATATGTGAGATGAACACTTCAGACTGTTATCAACTTGTACATTTTCTTTTGATAATTTTCTTTGGTTCATTTGCCCATTTATTGATTGGAATTAATCTTCATAAAGTATAGTGGGCAATTTTTTTTTCTTTTGCTCTGAAGGATAACCTTACCATTCATGACAGTTTCATTTACTGTGTAAAACTTTGAATTTCACATTATAACACATGTCAACTCCTGGTTTTATTTCATTTGCCATGGAGCTCTCTTAGAGTAGTTCATAATTATGTCTATGTCTTGAAATGTTTTCCATTTTTTGAGCTCTGTTCTTATTAAAAATCTCATGTTACGATCTTGTCTACCAGTTACTTACTTGCTAGGCTGAAAAGTTCTGGGGGACACTTCAGAATGCACCAGAGACCTGGGAGGTAAGGGACTTACAGGACTAAAAGAGACGGACCTTAGATGAAATGCCTGACAAAAGAGAGAGGAAATTTATAGAGCCCACCTCCAACAGGAAGACAAGGCATCAAATGAGAGAGAGGGGAGCCATAACACTATCACAACTCTGACCTATAATTGTTCCTGTCTGAAAAAATTACAGGGATGGAAATGGAGAGGAACCAGAGAAAAAGAAGGTCCAGTGACAGACTCAAAGTGGGTTCCAGTGCAAGGGGAGGTCCCAAGGCCTGACACTATTACTGAGGCTATGGAGCACTCACAAATAAGGAGTTAGCGTGACAGCACTAGGGAAGACTCAACAAGCAGAGTCAGATGCATATATTTGCACCCAACCAATGGACAGAAGCAGCTGACCCCTGCTGTTGAATGAATAGTAGGACCAACAGGCTCACTTAATCTAGACCCCTGGGATCTCTCAAACACTTGACTACCAAACAGGCAGCATTCACCAGCTGATATAAGGCCCCTAGCATATATACAATAGAGAACTGCCTAAGAAATACATGAATTCATTGTTTTTAATAGTTGAGTAGAATTCCATTATATAAATGTACCACATTTTCTATATCCATTCCTCTCTTAGACATCTGGGTTCTTTCCAGCTTCTAGCAACTGTAAATAAGGCTGCTATGAACATAGTGGAGCATGTGTCCTTATTACATGTTGGAGAATCCTCTGGGTATATTCACAAGAGTGATATGGCAGGATACTCTTGTAGTACTATGCCAAATTTTCGGAGGAACCACCAAACTGATTTCCAGAGTGGTTATACCACCTTGCAATTCCACTAGCCATGGAGGAGTATTCCTTTCTCCACATCCTCACCAGCACCAGCTGTCTCCTGAGTTTTTGATCTTTGCCATTCTGACTGGTGAGAGGAGAAATCTAAGGGTGGTTTTGATTTGTATTTCCCTGATAACTAAGGATGTTGAACATTTCTTTGATTTAGGTGCTTCTCAGCCATTCAATATTCCTCAGTTAAAAATTCTTTGTTTAGCTCTGTACCCCATTTTTAATAGGGTTATTTGTTTCTTTGGAGACTAACTTCTTGAGTTCTTTGTATATATTGGATATTAGCCCTCTGACAGATGTAGGGTTGGTAAAGACCTTTTCCCACTTTGTTTGTTGCTATTTTGTCCTATTATCCCGAGTGAGGTAACCTGATCACAAAAGAATACACATGGTATGCACACACTGATGAATGGATATTAGCACAGAAACTTGGAATATCCAAGACACAATTCACAGACCAAATGAAGCTCAAGAAGAAAGAAGAACAAAGTGTGGACACTCTGGTCTTTCTTAGAAGGGGGAACAAAATACCCATAGGAGAAGATACAGAGGAAAAAGTGTGGAGCAGAGACTGAGGGAAAGACCATCCAGAGACTGCCCCTCCTAGGGATTCATCCCATATACAGTTACAAAACCTAGACACTATTGTGGATGTGAACAATTGATTGCTGGTAGGAGGCTTTTATAGTTGTCACCTGGGAAGCTCTGCTAGTGCATGACAAATACAGAGGGGGATACTCTCAGCCAATCACTGAAATGAGGACAGGATCTCCAATGGAGGATTTAGAGAAAGGACTCAAGGAGGTGAAGAGTTTTGCAGCACCATAGGAGGAACAACAATTTGAACCACCCAGTATCCCCAGAGCTCCCWGGGACTAAACCAYSAAYCAAAGAGTACACATGGAGGGACCCATGGCTCCAKMYRCATATRYAGCAGAGGATGGMCTTGTTGGATATCAAAGAGAGGAGAGGCCCTTGTTCCTGAAAAGGCTAGATGCCCCAGTGTAGGGAAATGCTGTAACAGGGAAGCAGGAGTGGGTGGGTTGGTGAGCAGGATGGTTTAGGGGATTTTTTTGTGGGGGAGAAGAGGGAAAGGGCACAACATTTGAAATGTAAATAAAGACTATATCTCCCATTGCTTCGGATGTGGTAGACCCATGCCACTTCTGCCACAGGGGAGATCCTAGGTCCTGAAACTTTCTAGAGAATTGGCAGCAGAAGAGCATTTGGTAAGAACACTCCCCACTTCTAGAGGCCCAGGGCTGCTCTGGGCTCTGGGACTCACTACCCAGCAAACACCAAAACTCATCATCTCTCCAGATCACCATTCCCCTTCCATTCCTTCTATCCCTCCCTCCTCCCCCAGCCACTGCCATGTTCCTTCTGATGTGGTAGACCTATGCCACTTCTGCCACAGGGAAGATCCTAATTCTTGATACTTTCTAGAGAACTGGCATCAGCAGGACATTTGAGAACTAGCAGCCTGAAGGGCATTCGACCTTTGCCAAGTCTGCAACAGGGAAGACCCCACCTCCTGATACTTCCTGGAGAACGAGCTGAATGCAGGGCATTTGAAAGAAAGTGAATCCCGGGAGTACAGAAACACAGGCCTGCAAGATAGAGAAGTTAGAGACAGCAAGACTGCCTAACACCAGAGATAACTAGATGGACAAAGGCAAACACAAGATCAATGCCAACAGAAACCAAGGCAACATGGCACTATCAGAACCCAGTTCTCCCACAACAGCAAATACTAGATACACCATAACATCTGAAAAGCAAGAGCTGGAATTAAAATCACATCTCATGATGCTGATGGGGGACTTCAAGCAGGACCTAAATAGTTCCCTTAAAAAAAGACAGGAGAACATAGGTCAATAGGTAGAAGCCATTAAAGAGGAAACACAAAAATCCCATAAAGAAATACAAGAGAATATAGATAAACAGATAGAAGTCCTTAAAGAGGAAACACAAAAATCCCTTAAAGAAATACAGTAGAACATGGGTCAACAGGTAGAAACACTTAAAGAGGCAACACAAAAATCCCATAGGGAATTATGTAAGAATATGTGTGAACATGCAGAAGCCCATAAAGACGAATCACAAAAATTTCTAAAAAAAAACACAGGAGAACCCGGGTCAAAAAGTAGAAGCCTTTAAAGAGAAATCACAAAAAAATCCCTTAAGGTATTTCAGGAAAAAACAAACAAACAAACAACAACAATTGAAGGAATTGAACAAAACTATCCAGGATCTGAAAATGGAAGTAGAAACAATAAAGAAATCACAAACTGAGATATCTCTGGACATAGAAAACCTTAAAATGAATTCAGGAGTCATAGATGCAAGCATCAACAGAATACAAGAGATAGAAGAAAGAATTGCAGATGCTGAAGATGCTGTAGAAAACATTTACTCAACAGTCAAAGAAAATGCAAAATACAAAAAGCTTGTAATAAAAAAAAACATCCAGGTAATCCAGGACCCAAAGAGAAGACCAAACCTAAGGATTATAGGTATAGAAGAGAGTGAAGATTTACATCTTAAAAGYCCAGTAAATATCTTCAACAAAATTATAGAAGAAAACTTCCCTAACCTAAATAAAGAGATGCCCATGAACATACAAGAAGCATACAGAACTCCAAACAGACTGGACTAGAACAGAAATTCCACCTGTCACATAATAATCAAAACACCAAATGCACTAAAAAAGAAAGAATATTAAATGCCGTAAGGCAAAAAGGGCAAGTAACTTATAAATGCAGATCTATCAGAATTACACCAGACTACTCTCCAGAGACTATGAAAGTCAGAAGATCCTAGACAGATGCCATACACACCCTACGAGATCATTAATGTCAGCCCAGACTACTATTCCTAGCAAAACTTTTAATTACCATAAATGAAGAAAACAAGACATTCTGCAACAAAAGCAAATTTACATATCTTTCCAGAAATCCAGCTCTACAAAGGATAATGGGTGGAAAATCCAAGCACAAGGTAGGAAAACACACCCTAGAAAAAGCAATAATGTAATCTTTCAACAAACCCAAAAGAAGATAGCTACACAAACAGAATTTCACCTTTAACTAAGAAGATAACAGTAAGCAACAATCACTTTTCCTTAATATCTGTTAATAACAATGTTCTCAATTCTCCTATAAAAAGACATAGACTAACATACTGGATATGTAATTAGGACCTAACATTTTGTTGCATAAAAGAAACCAATCTCAGTGACAAAGACAGTCACTATTCCAAAGTCAAAGGTTGGAAAAGAGTTTTCCAAGCAAATGGTCCCAAGAAACAAACTGGAGTGGCCATTCTTATATCAGATAAAATTGACTTCAACCAAAAGTTGTCAAAAAAGATAAGGAGGGATACTTCATACTGGTCAAAGAAAAAAATCTACCAAGATGAACTCTCAATTCTGATCAGCTATGCTCTGAACAAAAGGGCACCCACATTCATTAAAAGAACCTTTAATAAAGCTCAAAGCACACATTGCACCCCACACAATAATAGTGTGAGACTTCAACACTCCACTCTCAACAATGGACAACTCATGGAATCAGAAACTAAACAGAGATACAGTGACACCAAGTGAAGTTATGGATCAAATGGATCTAACAGATATTTATAGAACATTCCATCCTAAATCAGAAGAATATACTTTCTTCTGAGCACCTCATGGTACTTTCTCCAAAATTGACTGTGTAATTAGTCACAAAATGGGCCTCAACAGATACAGAAATATTGAAATTATTCCATGTAACTTATGAGGTCACCACAGCCTAAGCCTGGTCTTAAACTCAAATAAAAACAATGGAAACCACACATACACGTGGACTTTGAACAATGCTCTTCTCAATGATAGCTTGGTCAAGGAAGAAATAAAGAAGGAAATTATAGACTTTTTAGAATTTAATGAAAACGAAGGCACACCATACCAAAATTTATGGGGAACAATGAAAGCAGTGCTAAGAGGAAAACTTATAGTTCTGATTGTCTTCAAGAAGAGAATGGAGAAAGCGTATGCTAACAGCTTGACAATGCACTTGAAAGCTCTAGAACAAAAAGAAGGAAATACGCCCAAGAGGAGTAGATGGCAGGAAATAATCAAACTCAGGGCTGAAATCAACCAAATAGAAACAAAAAGAACTATACAAAGAATCAATAAAACAAGAAGCCGGCTCTCTGAAAAAAATCAACAAGATAGATAAACCCTTAGCCAGACTAACCAGAGGGCACAGAGACAATATCCAAATTAATAAAATCAGAGATGAAAAGGAAGACATAACAACAGTAACTGGAAATTCAAATCATCAGATTATACTCAACAAAGTTTGAAAATCTGGATGAAATGGACAACTTTCTAGATGCATACCAGGTGCCAACATTAAAACAGGATTAGATAAACTATCTAAATARTCCCATAGGTCCTGAGGAAATAGAAGCAGTATTTAATAGTCTTCCATAAACGAAAAAGCCTAGGATCAGATGGGTTTACCAGGGAATTCTATCAGATCTTCAAAGTAGAGCTAACACTGATACTCTTCAAACTATTCCACAAAATAGAAACTCAAGGAACACTACCCAAATTATTCTACATAGCAACAATAATGCTTATACCTAAACCAAACAAAGACCAAACAATGAAGGAGAACTTCAGACCAATCTCCCTCATGAACATCGATGCAAAAGTACTGGACAAAATTCTGGCCAACCGAATCCATGAATGCATCAAAACTATAATTCACTACTACCAGGTAGGCTTCATCCCAAGGATGCAGAGATGGTTCAATGTATGGAATTCCATAAATGTAATCCTCTACATAAACAAACTCAAGGAAAAAAAAAAACACATGGTCATTTCATTTGATGCCAAAAAGGCTTTTGACAGAATCCAGCATACCTTCATGATATAAGTCTTGGAGAGACCGGGAATCCAAGGCACATAAATAAACACAGTGAACGCAATATACTGCTGCAAACCAATAGCCAACATAAAGTTAAATGGAGAAAAACTTGAAGCAATCCCACTAATGTTGGGGGACCAGACAAGGCTGCACACTCTTTCCCTATCTATTCAATATAGTACTAGAAGTCCTAGTCAAAGCAATCAGACAACAAAAGTCAGTCAAATGTATACAAACTGGAAAGGAAGAAGTAAAAATATCACTATTTGCAGATGATTTGATAGTATACTTAAGACACCCCAAAACTTCCACCAGAGAATTCCTAAAGCTGATAAACAACATTGGCAAAGTGGCTGGATATAAAATTGACTCAAGCAAATCAGTAGCCTTCCTCTACTCAAAGGATAAAYAAGATGAGAAAGAAATTAGGGAAATGACATACTTCACAATAGTCCCAAATAATATTTAATATCTAGGTATGACCCTAATGAAGCAGGTGAAAGATCTGTATGACAAGCACTTCAAGACTCTGAAGAAAGAAATCAAAGAAGATCTCAGAAGATAGAAAGATCTCCCATGTTCATGGATTGACAGTATCAATATAGCAAAAATGGCCTTCTTCTTGAAAGAAATCTACAGAGTCAATGCAATCCCCATCAAAATCCCAAATAAATTTTTCATAGATCTAGAAAGAACAATTCTCAAATTCATCTGGAATAACAAAAAACCAGGATAGCAAAAAGTATTCTCCACAACAAAAGATCTCCTGGGAGAACCCCCATCCCTGATCTCAAGCTCTACTACAGAGCAAAAGAGATTAAAAAAGAAAAACTGGTATTGGCATGGAGACAGGCAGGAAGATGAATGGAATAGAATTGAAGACCCAGAAAGGAACCCACACACCTATGGTCACTTGATACTTGACAAAGGAGCTAAAAACATCCAGTGGAAGAAAGACAGCATTTTTAACAAATGGTGCTGGATCAATTGGAAGTCAGCATGCAAAAAATGCAAATTGACCCATTCTTCTTTTTTTCTTCTTTTTATTTAATCTTTTTTTTTAACAGTCCAGATTTTATTCCCCTCCTTGTCCACCCTCTGACTGTCTCACATCCCGTACCTCCTCCCTGCCCCATCTCCATGAGGATGAAATTGACCCATTCTTATCTCCTTGTACAAAGCTCAAGTCCAAGGGGATCAAGGATCTACACATAAAACTGGAAACACTGAAACTTTTAGAGGAGAAAGTGGGGGAGAATTTTGAACACATGGGCAGAGGAGAAAATTTCCACCAATGGTTTATGCTCTAAGAATCAGAATCAACAAATGGGGCCTTTTAAAATTGCAGAGCTTCTGTAAGTCAAAGGACATGGTCAATAGGACAAAAGGGCAACCAACAAATTGGGAAAAGATCTTTACTAATCCTACATCTGATAGAGGGCTAATATCCAATGTATACAAAGAACTTAAGAAGTTAGACTCCAAAGAGTCAAATAACCCTATTGAAAATGGGGTACAGATTTGAGCAGGGCATTCTCAACTGAGGAAACATGAATGGCTCGAATGCACCTAAAGAAATGTTCAGCATCCTTAGTTATCAGGGAAATGCAAATCAAAACCACACTGAGATTACACTTCACACCCATCATTATGGCTAAGATGAAAAACTCAGGAGACAACAGATGCTGGAGAGGATGTAAGGAAAAAGGAATACTTCTCCATTGTTAATGGGATTGCAAGCTGGTAAAACCACTCTGGAAATCAGGTTGGCAATTCCTCAGAAAATTAGACATAATACTCCTTGAGCACCCAGCTATATGACTCCTGGGCATATACCCAGAAGATGCCCCTATATGTAATAAGGACACATGCTCCACTATGTTCATAACTGCCTTATTTATAATAGCCAGAAGCTGGAAAGAACCCAGATGTCCTTCAACAGAGGAATGGATACAGAAACTGTGATATATATACACAATGGAGTACTATTCAGCTATTAAAAACAATGAATTTATGAAATTCTTAGGCAAATGGATGGAACTTGAAAGTGTCATCCTGAGTGAGGTAATCCAATCACAAAAGCACACACATGGTATGCACTC